>AWOL01S0062265.1:0-40280 GCA_000715115.1 Nicotiana otophora
GTTCGTGTAATTTGTGTAAGTCTCGAATTGATCATTATAAAATTGGCCATTTCGAATATGCTTTTGCTGAAAGATACATGCTCAATATGAATTTCAAATGCTTTTATCATGTTATCTTATCATTTGAGGATGTGTTCAAAGTATGGGATGTGTGTTGACAATGTTAAGATATCAATTCAAGTTCGAATGAAGGTTGTTATGCCAAATTGTGTGAAAAGTCTATATATGCCTAAGATTTTTAGTTGCTCCCATGAGTATTTAAAGTCTTGAATTGAAAAGCCTTGTTGTTGTTGATGACGATGATGATGTTTGAAAGTGGAAAAAGAATTTGAATTATGAAATACGGACAAGTGCCAAGAATGACTTTATTATTGTGTCCACTAGTGCCAATGAAATAAAAATATATGACAGAAGTATGAAATGAAATGACTGATATAAAAAGGCTGATGTCTCGAATGAGACGGCCTAGCCGATCAGGTCGTGATGCGATATCACACACATGGTGGTGATTGTATTGGAAATTGTAATTAAAATTATGATTGTGGTTGATGTCTCTAGTTATATGGTCTAGCCGATCGGGTCGTGATCGGACTCCGTGCTAAAGGTACAGTGGTATTGGTATTGAGAGTGATTGTGGTTGATGTCTTTAATGAGATGGCCTAGCCGATCGGGTTGTGATCGGACTCCGTGGTAAAAGTACGGTGGTATTGGTATTGTGAATAATGGTATTTTGAACGATGATACTTTCCTGTACTAAGGATCTCCAACTCAAAAATATGGAACTTTACTTGAAAATGCATGTGATTGTAACTTGATGTTTTGGTATTGTTCTAAGCTTCCATTGATTTTATGATTGTTCCCCCTCGTAATATTATTCATTCTATTGAGAAGGTATTTAGTTATACATATTAGTGTTATTCGACGGTACTAATGTCCCTTTTTCCGGGGGCGCTGCATCTTTAATGGATGCAGGTGGTTCCACAGTAGGAGACATTGATTAGTGATAACGATACACCCTACCAAGGGACTAAGGCCCTGCACAAACCGACGCACTCTAACCTCCATAGTGGGAAACATGTAAATAGCATACTTTCTAAAGGTATGCGAATCTCATATGGTAATCCCACTCACTCAGGCTACCTTGCCTCAAGTTCGCAAACTCAGCAGCACAGGCTGCCTTAGTCTTGGCAGGAAAGAAATGACCAATTAAGGCATCGACAAACTCACCCTACTTCGCCGAAGGGATCCCTTCTTCACGGGACTCCTCCCATCGTTCAAACCAGGAATATGACACCTCTTTTTGGTGGTAGGAAGCCAATTCCGCTGCCTCCGTCTCAGTAGCACGCATAACTCGGAGAGTTTTTCGTATCTCATCAATGAAGCCTTAGGGTCCTCCTCTGGGTTGCTACCCATGAACACTAGAGAATCTAACTGGAGAAACCTGTCCACCATGGAACTAGCAGAATCCCCTGGCTGACTGGAATAAGTGGGTGCAACATTGGATCTCTGGGCCTGGGAAGCCACTATCTGAGCCAGCATCTATATGGCTCCCCTAAGATCAACATTAGAAACACCAGAATCGGAAGCTGTAACTGGAGGTGGAACCGGTATATCAGTTGGAGGGATCGTTGCACCCTCAGTAGCTGTAGGGACAGGTGCAGTCTGATAAGTTGTAGTAGAGTCACGAAGCGTAGTAGCTGGAGGAATATGCTCACTCCTTGGGTGCTCACCCGCATCATTAAATATAGAATCAACTGCCACTCTTGGGGTGACATTGGCTCTTTGGCCAGTTCTTGCCTTCTTCTTAGGTGCCATATACTGAAAGTTAGAGCAAAGCACGAGTTGAAGAAGGAAAAATCCTACAATCAGCTTTATCGCACAATCGAGAACATGAAAAAAGAGTAATATCCCTAAATGCCCATGTAGCATCTTAATTATAGATGTTGTCGACAACACACTAATAAGAAGGACTCTAATAGACACGGCTCCTAGACATCCTAGGATACTTTAAAACCTTAGGCTTTGATACCAAGTTTGTCACGTCCTAAAATTGGGGAGTGCGACCGGAGCTCAACCGAGTGAACCCGGCTGAGCAAGCCTGTTAAATTTCCTTCAACTCTAAGTCATACATAAATGGAGATAGTATCTATTTTCATTAATTATCTAATAAGGCGATCATGTATACAATAACAATTCATTACTAATAGTTTCATCATTTTAAAATGTAAACTTTCACACACATTTTTCATAGTCTGAAATGGAACAATTAATACTACCACAACATAACATTGTATGACCTTCCCAGCACCAATATACAACCCACACTATGTCTACGGAGCCTATAATGATAAAGAATAGTACTATGCTAATGCCGGCAAATAGGCCCCAGCTGACAAGGGCTTCATTAGACCTAGTGTCTCATCCTGGGGTGCACCAGTGTTGTTTGTAAAGAAGAAAGATGGATCTATGAGGATGTGTATAGATTATCGGCAGTTGAACAAAGTGGCCATCTAAAACAAGTATTTATTGCCGAGGATTGGTGATTTATTTGATCAGCTTCATGGTGCCAAGGTGTTTTCGAAGATTAATTTGAGATCTGGCTACCATCAATTGAGGATTAGGGCATCCGATGTCCCTAAGACAGATTTTCGGACGCGGTATGAGCACTATGAGTTTCTGGTGATGTCCTTTGGGTTGACCAATGCCCCAGCAACATTCATGGATTTGATGAACCGAGTGTTCAAGCCTTATTTGGACTCCTTTGTGATTGTGTTTATTGACGACATCTTGATATACTCCCGCAGTTGGGAGAAGCATGATCAGCACTTAAGGATTGTGCTTCAGACTCTAAGAGACAAGCAGTTGTATGCTAAATTTCTGAAGTGCGAGTTTTGCTTGGATTCAGTCACTTTTTTAGGCCATGTTGTGTCAGTGGAAAGCATTCAGGTAGATCCCAAGAAGATTGAGGTAGTTCAGAACTGGCCCAGACCCACTTCAGCTATGGAGATCAGGAGTTTCTTGGATTTGGCGGGCTATTACCATCGATTTGTGGAGGGATTTGCATCTATAGCAGCCCCGTTGACCAGGTTGACCCAGAAGGGTGACCCGTTCAGATGGTCAGACGAGTGTGAGGTGAGCTTTCAGAAGCTCAAAACAGCTTTGACTATAGCGCCGGTGTTGGTCTTGCCCTCAGGTTTAGGATCTTATACGGTATATGGTGATGCTTCCCGTATATGCGTCTCGGCAGTTGAAGGTTCATGAGAAAAATTACCATGTCCATGATTTAGAGTTAGCAGCCATTGTTCACGTGTTGAAGATTTGGAGGCACTATCTTTATGGCGTGTCGTGTGAGGTTTTCACGGATCATCACAGCCTTCAGTATTTGTTCAAGCAAACGGATCTCAATTTGAGGCAGAGGAGGTGGTTGGAGCTATTAAAAGACTATGATATCACCATCTTGTACCATCCGGGGAAGGAAAATGTGGTGGTCGATACATTGAGTAGGAAGGCAGCAAGTATGGGCAGCCGTGCGTTCATTCCAGTCGGTGAGAGGCCGCTAGCATCATATGTTCAGAGTTTGGCCAACCAGTTTGTGAGGTTGGATATTTCAGATCCCAACCGTGTTCTAGCTTGCACAGTCACTCGGTCTTCTTTGTTTGAGTGTATCAGAGATCGGCAGTATGATGATCCTCATTTGTTGGTCCTTAGGGACACAGTGCGTCACAATGGTGCCAAGTAGGTTACAGTTGGAGATGACGGAGTCTTGAGGATGCAGGGTCGTGTTTGTGTGCCTAATGTGGATAGGCTTCGTGAGTTGATTCTTGAGGAGGCTCACAGTTCTCGGTATTCTATTCACCCGGGCGCCGCCAAGATGTACCAGGACTTGCGACAACATTATTGGTGGAGGAGGATGAAGAAGGATATATTTGCTTATGTAGCTCGGTGCCTGAATTGTCAGCAAGTAAAGTATGAGCATCAGAGACCCGGTGGTTTGCTTCAGCAGATAGAGATTCATGAGTGGAAGTGTGAGCGTATCACTATGGATTTTGTTGTTGGACTCCCACGGACTCAGAGGAAGTTCAATGCCATTTGGGTCATTATGGATAGGCTGACTAAGTTAGCGTACTTCATTCATGTGGCAGCTACCTATTCTTCGGAGTGGTTGACAGATATTTACATTCGAGAGATCGTCCATCTTCATGATGTACCCGTATCTATCATTTCTGATCGTGGTACGCAGTTCACCTCGCACTTCTGGAGGTGAGTACAATGTGAGTTTGGCACGCAGGTTGAGTTGAGCACAACAGTGCATCCTCAGACGGATGGACAGTCCGAGCGCACTATCCAGATCTTGGAGGATATGCTCCGCACATGTGTTATAGAATTCGGAGGATCGTGGGACTAGTTCTTACCCCTTGCATAGTTCGACTACAACACAAACTACCAGTCGAACATTCAGATGGCCCTATGAGGCATTATATGGTAGATGTGTTGGTCGCCAGTTGGGTGGTTTGAGCCGGGGGAAGCTCGGTTATTGGGTACAGATCTAGTACAGGAGGCCTTGGATAAGGTCAAGATTATACAGGATCGACTTCGCTCAGCATAGTCCAGGCAGAAGATTTATGCCGACCGTAGGGTTTGTGATGTTTCATTCATGGTCGGGGAGAGGGTGTTGCTTCGGGTATCACCCATGAAGGGTGTTATGAGGTTTGGAAAGAAGGGCAAGCTGAGCCCTAGATATATCGGGCCTTTTGAGATTCTCGAGAGAGTAAGAGATGTGGCTTACAGGCTTGCGTTGCCTCCGGGGTTATCAGTAGTTCATCTAGTGCTCCATGTGTCCATGCTCCGAAAGTATCACGGTGATCCATCCCACGTGTTAGATTTTAGCTCTATCCAGTTGGACAAGGATTTGACTTATGAGGAGGAGCCGGTGGCTATTCTAGCCCGACATGTTCGTCAGTTGAGATAAAGAGTTATCCTTCAGTTCGAGTGTAGTGGAGAGGTCATCCCGCTGAGGGAGATACTTGGGAGTCCGAGTCAGACAAGCATAATAGATATCCCCACCTATTCACCAGTTCAGGTACTTTTCTATGTCCGTTCGAGGACGAACGATTGTTTTAGAGGTGGAGAATGTGATGACCCGATAGGTCATCTTACGTTTTAGAACCAAACTCTATGTTTCGAAGCCTTTAGAACCTTATTCTAGTCTTCCTCGATTTACGTGCACAGTCCGGGTATTGACCCAGAAGGCTTATATGTTAAAAGCTGATAAAAACAAGAATGTTTGACTTAAAAGTTTATTTTAGTTGACTTCGGTCAAAGTTTTGAGTAAACGGACCCGGATCCATATTTCGACGGTCCCGGTGGGTCCGTATTAAAATATGGGACCTGGGCATATGCCTGAAGTCAAATTCTGAGGTCCCTAGCTCGAGATATGAATTTTTGTTGAAAATTAAAAGTCGGAAAATTTAATGGTTTTTAAGAATCGATTGATGATTGCCATTGTTGATACCGGGCTCGTATTTTGGTTCCGGAGCCCGTACAGGTTCAATATAATTTCTGTGACTTGTCTATGAAGTTTGGTAAGAAACGCAGTTAGTTTGACATGATTCGGATGTCCGGTCGTGAAAATAGAAGTTTTAAAGCTTTCTTGAAAATTCCATTTGATTTGGTATTCAGTTCGTAGTTCTAGTTGCTATTTTTGGTGATTGGATCGTGCGAGCAAGTTCGTATAATGTTTTAGGAATTTTGTTCATGTTTGGTTTGGAGCCCCGAGGGCTCGGGTGAGTTTCTGGTAGGCTACGAGATGTTTTGGACTTAGAAATCTGGTTGTTTCTTCAGTTTCAGGTGCATTCTGGTTTCCTTCTTCGCGTTCGCGAAGACTCTCTCGCAAACACGAAGTGTAAGCTGGGCTGGGGGATGGTTTGTTCTATGTGAACGCGAGGCCATGGTTGCGAATGCGGAGCACTCAGGGTCTGCTCTTCGCAAACCGCTACCGGCAACACGCGAACGCGTAGAGTATTGGAGATCTGCCAAGGATCAGTGGGTTGTTCTATGAGAATGCGAGCCAAGGCTCACGAACGCGATGGCCAGGGGGAACAGACTATCGCGAACGCGTGCAACCCTTCGCGAACGTGAAATCCATTCAGGCCACTGCACAGCGCGAACGCAGCAGGCCCTTCGCGAATGCGAAGAAGGCCTAACACCCAGACCTTAAAACGTTTCAAAAACGGAATTTTACCCATTTTTCATAAACTCCCCATTAGGGCTCGGCCTAGGTGTGATTTTGAAAACTCAACACAAATTCATAGGTTTGTACGCTTTAACTCATTTTCTTCCATTTCTAACATCACCCATTAAATTCCAAGCTCTAATCTTCGTTCTTTCATGGTAGAAAACTAGGGATTTTGGAAGAATTGGGGTGTTTTTAACATTTGGGGATTTAGACCTCAATTTTGGGTTGGATTACGAAATTAATTGCATAATCGGGCTCGGGGATGAATGGGTGAATGAGTTTTTGGTCCGAACCTCGAGTTTTGACCAAGCGGGCCCTAGGCCGATTTTTGACTTTTTGGGAAAAAATTTGGGAAATCTAAATTCATGCATTGTAATTGATTCCTTTAGCAATAATTGATGCTATTAAGTTAATTGTGGCTAGATACGAGTGGTTTGGAGGTGGATTCTAGAGGAAAAGCGGTAATTGAGCATTGAGAGGCCTTTGGAGCGAGGTAAGTGTTATGCCTAACTTTTACTTGATGGATTATGAACCCTTGCCTTAATTGCTATATGAAATCCATGTGAGCGGCGTTTATGTGAGGTGACGAGTACTTATGCGCCACCAATTTACCTGCCTTGCCTGTTTCTTTCCCGTTCTTCTTATATTGTTTCGTTCCGTACCTTGACTGTTACATGCTTTTCTTGTATTTCCATGCCTAACCGCTATTTGTTATGTATTGTTTCTCCTTGTTGAAAGTATTAGTATCTCGTAGCTTCATTGTCTCCTATTACTTGCTTAAGCTATTTTATTGGTGCTTTGGTGATATTCTGGATTGGTCTCACTGAGTAGTATTACTTGTGTAAGGTTTTATTGAGTACAAGCTTCCCATTTGCTTTATTTGAAGTTGAAATATTGTGAAGGGTTTTGTGTTTAAATGGTGAAATTTCTATACTTCATGAGTAATTGATATTGATATGGTGGAATTGGGTTGCGCGCAACAACAGGTGGAATAAGGGTGATATGTTGAGGAGGAATAAGGGTGAACTAATAGTATACGGTGGGATCAGGTTGCACGCCGCAACAGGTGTAATAAGGGTGGAATGTGGTGAAATAAGGGTGAACTGTGATTGTGATTATTGTGATATGGTGGGATCGGGTTGCACGCCGCAACAGGTGTAATAAGGGTGGAATGTGGTGAAATAAGGGTGAACTGTGATTGTGATTATTGTGATATGGTGGGATCGGGTTGCACGCCGCAACAGGTGTAATAAGGGTGGAATGTGGTGAAATAAGGGTGAACTGTGATTGTGATTATTGTGATATGGTGGGATCGGGTTGCACGCCGCAACAGGTGTAATAAGGGTGGAATGTGGTGAAATAAGGGTGAACTGTGATTGTGATTATTGTGATATGGTGGGATCGGGTTGCACGCCGCAACAGGTGTAATAAGGGTGGAATGTGGTGAAATAAGGGTGAACTGTGATTGTGATTATTGTGATATGGTGGGATCGGGTTGCACGCCGCAACAGGTGTAATAAGGGTGGAATGTGGTGAAATAAGGGTGAACTGTGATTGTGATTATTGTGATATGGTGGGATCGGGTTGCACGCCGCAACAGGTGTAATAAGGGTGGAATGTGGTGAAATAAGGGTGAACTGTGATTGTGATTATTGTGATATGGTGGGATCGGGTTGCACGCCGCAACAGGTGTAATAAGGGTGGAATGTGGTGAAATAAGGGTGAACTGTGATTGTGATTATTGTGATATGGTGGGATCGGGTTGCACGCCGCAACAGGTGTAATAAGGGTGGAATGTGGTGAAATAAGGGTGAACTGTGATTGTGATTATTGTGATATGGTGGGATCGGGTTGCACGCCGCAACAGGTGTAATAAGGGTGGAATGTGGTGAAATAAGGGTGAACTGTGATTGTGATTATTGTGATATGGTGGGATCGGGTTGCACGCCGCAACAGGTGTAATAAGGGTGGAATGTGGTGAAATAAGGGTGAACTGTGATTGTGATTATTGTGATATGGTGGGATCGGGTTGCACGCCGCAACACTTTTATTTTTATTCTGTGTTTATGCTATTAAGAGGAAAGAAGGGAGGAATATGATATGTACGGTGGGGTCGGGTTGTGCGCCGCAACAATATATATGTTTATGTTCTTCTTTGACTGTGTTAGTTGTACGGTAGTCTGGAATTGTACTTAAGGATTGGTAATAGCTGAACACTGATGAAATACATTGGGTACGGTATTTATTTCTTGCAAGTTACTGTTCTACTTTATTCTGTCTTCTTTTTTTCTTTTATCATTTATCGTATGCAGATTATATTATGAGTGTCCCGCCATAGCCTCGTCACTCCTTCATCGAGTTTAGGCTCGGCACTTACCAGTACATGGGGTCAGTTGTACTGATACTGCATTCTGCACCTCCTATGCAGATTCTGGAGCAGGTTGTGGATGAACGAGAGGTTGGTTGTAGACTTCATAGCTAGGAGACCCAAGGTAGTCATGTAGGCGTCCGCAGGCCTTGGCGTCCTCTTCTATACTCCCATACTTATTGTTTTACTTTATTTCACAAATAGTTGTATTTGCTTTCGGACAAATACTTGTAGTAAAATCTTAGTAGGTTTGTGAATTGTGACACCAGATTCTGGGTAGTAATAGTATGTAATTAAAGTTGTTATTTATATAGTTTTGCGTTTATTTTGATTTAATTATGGCTTGTTTACTGGTAATCACCTAAAGGTAAAGAATTGGCTAAATAACTTCTAACGTTGGCTTGCCTAGCAAGTGTAATGTTAGGCGTCATCACGGTCCCGACGGTGGGGATTTCCGGGTCGTGACAAATTGATACCTTTCAATTTTTTAATTATATCTAAGAATTGGTGAAGTTCATCATCAATTGTTTGACAGTAATCCATTTTTGTAACTTTTAGGATTTATAGAAAATCAGTTAGTTTTGATTCCTTTGCTTATTTAAGTCTATCTTTAACTTCTTTTAATTTCAAATGTTATATGAATACTTGATAATTTTTATACCTTAACTTGTGTGTTGTTATCTTTAGTTCAATATTTCAGTTACTCTATTAAATGTCTTATCTTATGGATTTCAATACTTAAGTATGTAACGACCCTACTGGTCGTTTTGAGCCCTAGCGCGTTATTCGGCGGTTTGAGACCCTAAGCAGCTTCACTTCAGGTATAACGACTTGTGCGCGTGGTCTGAATGCAATTTCAGAAAGTTCGGAGTTGATTTGGAAAGAAAATTCTAATTTTGGAAGCCTTAAGTTGGAGGAATTGGATAAGGTGTGAATTTTCAGTAAACGACCTCAGAATCTGGATTTGATGGTTCCAACAGGTTTGTATGGTGATTCTGGACTTGGGCGCATGTCCGGATCGAGTTTTGGATGACCCGGGAGCATTTCGGCGCCTATTATGGAAGTTGGCATTTTGGAAGAATTTCATTAATTTGAGTTGAAGTGCATTTCAATGTTATCAATGTCTGTTTGAGATTCCGAGCTTGGGAATAGCTCCGTATAGTAATTCTAGTATTGGGAGCGCATCCGGATGTGGATTCGGAGGTCCGTAGTTCATTTCGGCGTCAATCGGCGAAAGTTGGAAATTTGGATGATTTTGAGGAGTTTGACCCAGGAGTGGACTTTTTGATATCGGGGTCGGATTCCAATTCCGGAAGTTTGAGTAGGTCTGTAATGTGAATTATGCCTTGTGTGCAAAATATGAGGAAAATCGGACGTGATTCGGTAGGTTTCGGCATCGATTGTAGAAGTTTGGAATTTCAAAGATCTTTAGGCTTGAATCTGGGAGTAATCAATGTTTTTGAAGTTATTGGAGGTGGTTTGTGGATTCGACTAAGTTCGTATCGGGTTATAGGACTTGTTGGTATGTTTGGTTGAGGTCCCGATGGCCTCGGGGTGATTTCGGGTGGTTAACAGATCGAATTTGGAATTTTGAAGAAGAATTGAGGCAGCTGATATCTGGTGTAACCGCACCTGCGAGGTCTTGGCCGCAGGTGCGAAGCCGCAGAAGCGGCCTAGGAGTCGCAGAAAAGGAGCTGGGCAGTCAGGGGAAGGACCGCAGGTGCAAAGTGTTGGCCGTATCTTCGCAAGCGCATAAGCGAAGTGGATGAGCGCAGAAGCGGAAGAAGGCGCAAAAGCGAGAGGGTGCCTCGCACCTGTGAAGCCGCAGGTGCGGAAATGGCGCTGGGCAGTGGGGTTTCTTTAAAACGGGGATTTGGCCATTTTTCTCCCATTTTTCATTTGGTTTGGGCGATTTTGGGGAGCTTCAAGAGGAGATTTTCATCAGGTAAGTGATCCCGACTTTTTGTAAGATAAATACATGGTTTGTATAAGGATTTAAACATGGAAATTAGTAGAAATTGTGGGGGGTTTTGAAGAAAAACCTAGAATTTGGTATTTTTAGATTTTACCACGAATTTGAGCATGGAATTGGACATAAATTATATATTTGCCTTCGTGAGGTTATGGGTAAAATTTATCTTCGAAAAATTTTTGGAATCCGGGCACGTGGGCCCAAGGGTGATTTTATCGACTTTTCGAGTGGAGTTGAAAAATTATTTAAATTGATTAGTTATGGGTATTAGAACACACATTGATTGATTTTCACATTGTTTGCATAGTTTTGGATCAGCAAGTATTGGTTGGAGGTATTAAAGTGGCGTTGGAGCCGGCTATAGAACTTCAGAGAGAGGTAAGTATCCTTTCTAACCTTATAAGAGGGAATTAACCCCATAGGTAAAATAAATTAATATGTGCTTCTAATTGTGGGGGCTACGTACGCACGAGGTGACGAGAATCCGTACGTAGCTACTATCTATGCCTATGTCCGGGTAGTCTAGGTTTACATCATGCCTTGTTGATATTGTTGTCGATTTATGTTATTGTCTGCCTTGAGAAGAAGAAAGATTGAGGTTGAGTAATAATTGTCTTGAAAGAATGGAAATTTGAAGAAATTTTAGATTTAAAAGGTTTCATTTGATCTTCGAAAAATATTATAATAACTTAAGAAATCTATGTGCAACTGCGTCACAAGTATATTTCGCGAGCGGTGTAAATTTCCACTACTCTCATGGGAGCGGGCCGTTCGCCTCGGCAGGTTTATATTTGACCGCGTCACATGTATGATTCGCGAGCGGGGTAATAGATGCATCTATGGTTCGCGCCGTTTGACCCTCGGCAGTGCAAAGTTTATTTTTATTGTTGGATCGGGCCGTATGACCTCGACATGACTTGCCATGATTGTATTAATTGCTTTGGAAATTATAATAATTGATATTGCCTCATTGGCCTGAGATATAAACTGTTAAAATGATGAAAATGAATTTGGGAAAACTGCTTGTTAACAAAAGACTTGTTTACTTATTTCATGACATCAGGCTTACAGCCGTTCTACATGATCCATGTTTAATCATATCATTGGTATATTAATATTATCCCATAGTAAGTGTTTGAGTCGACCCATCGTCACTACTTCTTCGAGGTTAGGCGGGATACGTACTAGGTACGCGTTGACTTACGTACTCATACTACACTTGCTGTACATTTTTATGCAGGTACATATATGACTAGTGGCCTTGTCGGCGTAGAGGCGCGGTTATTACGGGGACGTAGGTAAGCTGCACTGTATACTATGATCCGCAGCCAGCAGAGTCTCCTTCAGGGGTATTTATATTTCTCTTGTCCAAAATTTGTATTCCGGACATATGTTGTATTTTATTTTCCTTCCTAGTTGATGCTCATGCATTTTTGACACCGGGATTTGGGGTGATTATGGGTTTCCTGTATTGAATTTGTTGAAAACATTAATGTTTATTCTGTAAACCTCATCTTTTACTATTAAATACAAGGAAAAATGTGATTTCAAACATTAAAAACGAGGACCGAATTGAGTATGTATTTTTGGCTTGCCTGACACCGGTGTCCGGCGCCATCATGACCTTTAATGGATTTTGGGTCGTGACAACATGGTATTAGAGTACTAGGTTCACTTAGGTCTCACGTTTCATAAGCGAGTCTAGTAGAGTCTTGTGGATCGGTACAGAGACATCTGTACTTATCTTCGAGAGGCTACAGGGCTGTTAGGAGCACTTCCCTTATTGATTCCTCATCGTGCGATTTGATTCCTTTGAATCTTATGCCTTTATTTCTTCCTATTCCATCTTATGCGATGTGAAGCGCTTGCTATCGAACGAGAATTGAGGAATTGTAATGGTACTTCAGATGCGGTGCGGGACGTTTCCCCCTGCATAGTTGATTGGGCTATTGTCGTCGCCTTGCGAAAGTATATTCCGTCATTTCAACTCAGTAGATGTACTTCTGAGAGCTTTGAGTCTATGCACATGTTGCTATGATGCTCATGAGTTGTTATTGCACAGTATTGAGGTGAAGGTGAGATGCTTGCCTATGTGTCGGGGGCAGTGAACGACTTGAAAGAAGGTTTTTCGTAGTACATGATTCAGAGGTTCAATGTTTTATTTCCAGCGGAGGAAAGGCAATCGGACTAAGAATGTTCAGGTTTGGGTTGATGGAGTAACGAGACTTGGTATTTTCGAGCGTGAAGGAATCTTCATCCAAGAAGTGGTGTCGTCATCCTTGATTGAATGTGTTGAGTTTGCCGGAGTTATGGCCTTCTTCAAATTGCCTTTGGGGCAGAGTATTGTGAATGGTGCCAGGGAAGCGGCTGTCAGATGCCACAGCGTGCTGTGGTTCAGAATTGAATCGGTAATCCTAATGTTGATGGCCAAAGGAAGATGATATTCGGGGAGGTTTAGAGTTGGCGGTGATCTGTTGGTTCGGGTGCTACAGAGATGAATTTTGAGTTAAGGCAACAACTGGGAAACGAAGGATGAGGAAGGACATATGCGAGGTGTCATGCGGTGGTTAAATTTCTAGAAGGCCAAGTGTAAGAAAACAGATGTCGAGTAGTTGCTTAAAAGAGTGAGTTTGACCAAAGTGGGAGAGTGGCAGAGTAGCATATGGGTTCTGTGGTAGGATGACTACACGCCTGGAGAAGAGGTTAGAGTGAATTAGGATTCATGGTGGACAGTGACGAGGTCTAGGAACTTAATTCAAAATATTGGCTATTATACAACGGGATATTTGGATACAACATAAAGGAGTTGCTTGATATGAAGAAGGATACAACATGACTTTGGATTTGAAGGTATTGTCACACTTTTAGTTGATGTCCGTGAGGAGTGGACGGAATTGTACAACTGGAGAATGAGCACATGCTCAGATGGGTTATCTCCTGCGAGTAGGTTAGCGATTGCGTGGCGTTGACGAAGCTTCTACGATGAATTCTACTGGCTATACAGTAAGAGGTCGGATATGTAAATGTGGCTGGTAATTCAGAGTATTCATAAAGGGTTTAATAGAAGGATTTAGAGAAATTTGGCAGGTTGATTGTGCAAGGTCTCACGACCCGGAATTCCCACCGTCGGGACCGTGATGGCGCCTAACATTTCACTTGCTAGGCAAGCCAACGTTAGAGAATCATTAAACCAAATCCTTATTTCCATTCAGTAAATAACAATAATTAGCTAAGATGAAATATAATAAGTGCGGAATAATATAAAAACTGTATTAATTACTACCACCTGGATCTGGAGTCACAATTCACGAGCATTCTAGAATTTACTACAAGTAATAGTCTGAAAGAATTACAACTGTCTGAACGAATGAAGCAGTAGAACATAAAAGATAGACGGGGACTTCAAGGCCTGTGAACACCGACAGATCTACCTTGAGTCTCCGGATAGCGGTCCAATAGCAAAAACCTCGATCAGCCCGAGCCGGAACCAAAATCTGCATAGAAAGTGCAGAGTGCAGTATCAGTACAACCGACCCCATGTACTGGTAAGTGTCGAGCCTAACCTCGACGAAGTAGTGACGAGGCTAAGGCAAGGAACCTACAAATCAACCTGTACAATTTAACAGTGAATATATAAATAACAGTAATGAAGAGCTAGACAGGAAACATCGGGAGAGGGAAACATGTTGGGGAAAATACGAGAATAAGAACTATGGCAGAATGATAAGTGGAACAACCAATATACTATGAATCAACAAAAACAACGAATACAGTAAAGGAAAAATACACGGCATCACCCTTCGTGCTTTTACTCTCAATCTCACCATAAAATCAATAGAAACGACACGATATCACCCTTCGTGCATTAACTCTCATATCATGGCACGACATCACCCTTCGTGCATTAACACTCACAATATGACATGACATCATCCTTCGTGCATTTACACTCACAATATGGCACAGCATCACCCTTCGTGCATTAACACTCACAATATGGCACGGCATCACCCTTCGTGCATTAACACTCACAATATGGTACGACATCACCCTTCGTGCATTAACACTCCCCTTACCATAATACAATGAATAAATAACAACATGGATAGAGAATAACAAGTACAAGCCTCACTTCAACATTTGGTTTCACAATATCGATCTCAACTTTGATATAAATACTCAATTATCACCAGAAAACCCGTAAACATGATAAGAACGATCAATTTAACAACACTAGTATAAACACATAGCAATTAGGCATAGGAAGAGACATTATAAAAAACATGGGAGAAACAGGGAAAACAGGTAAATTGGCGGCGCATAAGTACTCGCCACCTCACATATACGCCGCTCACATAAAGTTTACATAACAAATAGTTTGAGGTTCCTAATTCCCTCAAGTCAAAGTTAGACACCACATTTACCTTGCTCCGAAGACCACTTAATTCTCAATTATAGCTTTTCCTCTAGAATTCACCTCCAAACCACTCGTATCTATTCAAAAATGACTCAATAATATCAAATATTGCTAAAGAAATTAATTATATTGCATAATTTAAATTTCCCAAATTTTCCTCCAAAAAGTCAAAAAACTCGACCTCGGGCTCGCTTGGTCAAAACCGGAGGTTTGGACCAAAATCCATTTACCCATTCACTCCCGAGCCCGAATATATAATTGATTTTGGAATTCGACCTCAAATTGAGGTCTAAATCCCCAAATTTCCGAAATCCCTTATTTCTACCCTAACCTCCAATTCTACCATGAAAACTCTAGATTTGAGGTTGATAATGCATGAAATAAAATGGGTAATTGAAAGAAAATGGTTTAGAATCACTTACCAACACTTTGGGGAAGACAACAACTCTTGAAAATCGCCTCTAACCGTTTGGTTCTTGAAAATGTTGAAGAAATGGCTTAACTCCCGTTTGATTCTGTTTTTATGCACTGGCGACAGTGTGCATCGCATTCGCGAGGCCACTGTCGTGTTCGCGAAGAGTATCGGCTGCGAAGCCTTCGCGTTCACGAGACCTTGCTCGCGTTCGTGAGACCTTGCTCGCGTTTGCGATGGTTACCCCCAGGCCTTCGCGTTCGCAATACATTGCTCGCGTTCGCGATGAAGGAACGACCAACCCTCCCTCAGGTCCCAAATGCTTCGCGTTTGCGATGAGCCGGTTGTTCACGAAGGGTAACTCTCCCATCACTTTGCATTCGCGACCATGCCTTCGCGTTCACGAAGAAGAATTTTCAGCCTCACCAGTTTACTCTTCTCATTCGCGAGAGTACCTTTGCGAACGCGAAGAAGGACATGCCAGAACACCAGAATCTGCAGAAAACCAAATTTTCCAAAGACCAAACATCCCGTGGCCTATCCAGAACTCACCCGAGCCCTCGAGGCTCCAAATCAAACATGCACACAAGTCTAAAACCATCATACGAACTTGCTCGCATGATCAAATTGCCAAAATAACACCTAGAACTACGAATTTAGCACCAAATCAAAGGAAATTCTCAAGAACACGTTACAATTCCTAGCTTCTCAACTGGACGTCCAAATCATATCAAATCAACTCTGTTTCTCACCAAATTTCACGGACAAGTCTTAAATATTATAATGAACCTCTACTGAGCTCCGAAACTAAAATACGGACCCGGTACAAACAATGACAACCATAAATAAATTCTTAAAAATAAATAAATTTCAGGCTTTTACTTTTCATCAAAAATTCATAACTCGAGCTAGGGACCTCTGAATTCGATTCCGGGCATACGCCCAGGTCCCATAAATGTTTATCAAAAATGTTGACCGAAGTCAACTAAAATTAACTTTTAAGGCAAAGATTCTTATTTTCATCAATTTTCAACATAAACGTTTTTCGAAAACACGCCCGGACTGCATACGCAAATCAAGGAGGGTAAAAATGAGATTTTTAAGTCTTAAGAGCGCAGATTCGAGTTCTAAAACATAAGATGACCTTTTGGGTCATCACATTCTCCACCTCTAAAATAACCGTTCATCCTCGAACGGACATAGAAAAGTACCTGGGCTGGTGAAAAGGTGGGAATATCTACTCCGCATATCGGACTCGGACTCCCAAGTAGCTGTCTCAACAGAATGACCTCTCCACTGCACTTGATCTGAAGGGTAACTCTTTGATCTCAACTGGCGAACTTGTCGGGCTAGAATAGCCACCGGCTCCTCCTCGTAAGTCAAATCCTTGTCCAACTGGACATAGCTGAAAGCTAACACATGGGACGGATCACCGTGATACTTTCGAAGCATGGACATATGGAATACCAGATGAACAGATGCTAAACTAGGTGGCAACGCAAGCCTGTAACCCACCCCTCTCTCTCTCCAGAATCTCAAAAGGTCCGATATACCTAGGGCTCAACTTGCCCTTCTTTCCGAACCACATTACACCCTTCATGGGTGATACCCGAAGCAACACTCTCTCCCCGGCCATGAATGCAATATCACGAACTCTACGGTCGGCATAACTCGTCTGCCTGGACTGAGCTGTGCGAAGTTGATCCTGAATAATCTTGACCTTATCCAAGGCATCCTGTACTAAGTCTGTGCCCAACAACCGAGCCTCTCCCGGCTCGAACCACCCAACTGGCGACCGACACCGCCTACCATATAATGCCTCACAGGGAGCCATCTGAATGCCCGACTAGTAGCTGTTGTTGTAGGTGAACTCTGCAAGGGGAAAGAACAGATCCCACGACCCTCCGAAATCTATAATACATGCGCGGAGCATATCCTCCAAGATCTGAATAGTACGCTCGGACTGCCCGTCCGTCTGAGGATGGAATGTTGTGCTCAATTCAACCCACATACCTAACTCATGATGAACTGCTCTCTAGAAGTGCGAGGTGAATTGCGTACCTCGGTCAGCAAATTATGCACACGGGCACACCGTGAAGTGGGTGATCTCGCGGATGTAAATCTCTGCCAACCACTCCGAGGAATAGGTAACTGCCATAGGAATAAAATGCGCTGACTTGGTCAGCCTGTCCACAATGACCCAAACTGCATCGAATGTCCTCTGAGCCTGTGGGAGTCCAACAACAAAATCCATAGTGATACACTCCTACATCCACTCAGGAATCTCTAACCTCTTAAATAAACCACCAGGTCTTTGATGCTCGTACTTTACCTGCTAGCAATTTAGACACCGAGCTACTTATGCAACTATGTCCTTCTTCATCCTCCTCCACCAATAATGTTGTCGTAAGTCCTGATACATCTTGGCGGCGCCTGGATAAATAGAATACCGGGAATTGTGGGCCTCCTCAAGAATCATCTCACGAAGTCCACCCATATTAGGCACACAGATACGACCCTGCATCCTCAAAATTCAATCATCTCCAACAGTAACCTGCTTGGCACCGCCGTGCCGCACTGTGTCTTTAAGGACAAGTAAATGAGGATCGTCATACTACCGATATCTGATGCACTCAAACAAAGAAGACCGAGTAACTGTACAAGCTAGAACACGACTGGGCTCAAAAACATCCAACCTCATGGGCTGATTGGCCAAGGCCTGAACATCCAATGCAAGCGGTCTCTCACCAACTGGAATATAAGCAAGGCTACCCATACTAGCTGACTTTCTACTCAAAGCATCGGCCACCACATTGGCCTTCCCGGGATGATACAATATGGTGATATCATAGTCTTTCAATAGTTCCAACCACCTCCTCTGCCTCAAATAGAGCTCCTTCTTCTTGAACAAATACTGTAAGCTCCGATGATCCGTGAATACCTCACATGGCACGCCGTAAAGATAGTGCCTCCAAATCTTCAGCGCGTGAATAATGGCTGCCAATTCTAGATCATGAACATGGTAATTCTTCTCGTGAACCTTCAGCTGCCGCGAAGCATATGTAATAACCTTGCCACCCTGCATCAATACCGCACCCAGACCAATACGAGATGTGTCACAATATACTGTATAAGATCCTGAACCTATAGGTAACACCAATACCAGTGCCATAGTCAAAACTGTCTTGAGCTTCTGAAAGCTCGCCTCACACTCATCTGACCACCTGAACGGGACACCCTTCTGGGTTAACCTGGTCAACGGGGCTGTTATGAATGAAAACCCCTCCACAAACCGACGGTAATAATCCACCAATCCCAAGAAGCTATGGATCTCTGTAGGTGATGTGGGTCTAGGCCAGTTCTGAACTGCCTTAATCTTCTTAGGATCCACCTGAATACCGTCTTTTGATACAACGTGACCCAAGAAAGCAACTGAACTCAACCAAAACTCGCATTTTGAGAACTTAGCATATAATTAGATGTCTCTCAAAGTCCGAAGAACGGTCCTAAGGTGCTGCTCATGCTCTTCTCGGCCGTGGGAATAGATAACGATATCATCAATAAACACAATCACAAAGGAATCCAAGTAGGGCTTGAACACCCGGTTCATCAAATCCATGAATGTTGTTGGGGTATTTGTTCAGCCCAAATGACATCACTAGAAACTCATAATTCCCATACTAAGTCCGAAAAGCTATCTTAGAGACATCGGATGCCCTAATCCTCAACTGATGGTAGCCAGATCTTGAATCAATATTCGAAAGCACCTGGGCACCCTGAATTTGATCAAATAAATCATCAATCCTCGGCAATGGATACTTGTTCTTGATGGTGACTTTGTTCAACTGCCAATAATCTATACACATCCTCATCGATCCATCTTTCTTCTGCACAAACAACACAGGTACAGCCCAGGGCAAGACACTAGGTCTAATGAAGCCCTTATCAAGTAAATTTTGCAATTGTTCCTTCAATTCTTTCAACTCTGGCAGGGCCATACGGTATGGCGGAATAGAAATGGGTTGAGTGCCCGAAGCCAAATCAATGCAGAAATCAATATCCCTATCGGGTGGCATCCACGGCAGGTCTACAGGAAATACCTCTGGAAACTCACGAACGATCGGCACTGAATCCATGGAAGGAACCTTCGTACTAGAATTGCCGACATAAGACAAATAAGCTAGACACCCCTTCTCGACCATATGTCGAGCCTTCACATAAGAGATAACCATGCTGGAAGAATGGCCAAGAGTCCCTCTCCACTCTAATCGAGGCAACCCCTGCAAGGCTAAGGTCACCGTCTTGGAGTGACAATCTAATATAGCATGATAGGGTGACAGCCAATCCATACCCAGTATGACATCAAAATCAACTATATTGAGGAGTAGAAGATCTACACGAGTCTCAAGACACCCAATGGTGACCACACACGAACGATCTACCACAATAGCATCCCCCACTGGTGTGGACACATACACTGGAGCACTCAAATAATCATGGGGCACAACCAAATATGAAGCAAAATAGGATGACATATAGGAGTAAGATCAAACAAAACTGAAGCATCTCTACTGCAAACTGAAATAGTACCTGTGATAACAGCGTCAGATGACTCAGCCTCAGGCCTGGCTGGGAAAGCATAACACCGGGGCTGGGCCCCACCACCGTGAACTACGTCCATGTGACGACCTCTAACTGGCTGGTATCCACCTCTAACGGCCTGACCTCCACCTCTAATAGTCTGGCCTCTACCTCTGGCTGCTTGACCCCTGCATTTGGCTGGCTGAGCAGGTGGTGTAGCAACTGGTGCCGGAACCATGGCACCAGAACTCTGATACTGTGAGCTGCCTATTACCCGAGGGCAAAATTTAGGAATGTGTCTCGGATCACCACAAGTATAACATAACCTTGGTTGCTGTGAATGTTGACCCTGAAACTGACCCGGTCGACCTGAGTAACCACCCTGATAACTTTGGAGTGGAGGTGCACTAATAGGAGCTGGTGGTGCACTGTAGGCTAGCTTGTCGGAATAATGCATCTGAGGGCCACGATCACGTGATGCACCGTGGGATGCCTGAAGTGCTTAATGAAATGGCCTGACAGGATGGCCTCTACCAAAAGTACCCCTACCTCTAGATGAGGCACCGCTGAACTCACCGAAATAACGAGGCCTCTTGTCAGACCCCTGACCTCCCTGAGCAAGAACCATCTCGACTCGTCTGGCGACATTCCTGAAAATAAACCTAACTCCCAATCTCCTTAGCCATCTGCAATATGATAGGCTGAGCAAGTCCGTCAATAAACCTCCTCACCCTCTCTCTCTCTCTCTCGGTGGGAAGTAGAAGAATAGCATGATAGGCCAAATCTATAAAACGGGTCTCATACTGAGTACCAACCATACTACCTTGCCGGAGATGCCCAACTGACGACGATGCTCCTCTCTCAATGTGATAGGCAGAAACTTCTCTAGGAAGAGCTGAGAGAACTGGTCCCAAGTAAGAGCAGGTGACCCAGGTGGTATGGCCAACAAATAATCTCTCTACCATTTCTTGGCGGAACCAGTCATCTGAAATGCAGCAAAATCGACCCCATTGGTCTCCACTATGCCCATGTTCCATAGCACCTCGTGACAACTGTCAAGATACTCCTGGGGATCCTCTGAAATAGCACCACTAAAGTGAACCGAGAAGAGCTTGGTAAACCTGTCCAATCTCCACAAGGCCTCAGAAGACATAGCTGGCCCATCTCCGGCCTGCGCTGCAACAACCGGTTGAACTACTCTGACTGGCTGAGCTGTTGGAGCCGGATACTGGGGAGCTATCTGCTCCGGAGCGGGAGTGGTGAGAGTCTGGGCTCCTCCTCCAGCCTGAGAGACTGCTGGTGCTGGGGGCAATGCGCCAGTCTGGGCCACACTCTCCATAAGGCCCACCAAACAGACCAAAGTGTCCTGAAGTACTGGGGTGGCAATGAACCCCTCCGGAACGTGAGCTGGTCCGGCAGGAACAGTCTGGGATGGAACCTCCTCATCAAGCTCTATCTGAGGCTCCACTGCTGGTGCTACTGCTCGGGCTCTAGGATGAGCCCTGCCCCTACCTCGGCCTCTGGCACAGCCTCGGCCTCAACCTCTACCTCGTGTAGGAGCTGCCACTGGAGGCTCTGGCTGCTGCTCAGCTGAGGAAGTGTTAGGTGTTCTCGCCATATGCGAGAGAATAAAAGTAGAATATTTCAATCAGTATTGAGAAAAACAACATCGCACGACAGAGGAGAATAGAAGTGAAATTTGTTCCTAAACTTTATAACCTCTGGAAGATAAGCACAAAGTTCTTCGTACCGATTCTCCAGACTCTACTAAGCTTGCTCGTGAATCGTGAGACCTAGGAAACTTAGTGCTCTGATACCAAATTGTCACGACCCGAAATTCTCACCGTCGGGACCGTGATGACGCCTAACATTTCACTTGCTAGGCAAGCCAACTTTAGAGAATCATTATACCAAATCCTTATTTCCATTCAGTAAATAACACCAATTACCTAAGATGAAATATAATAAGTGCGGAATAATATAAAAACTATATTAATTACTACCACCTGGATCTGGAGTCACAATTCATGAGCATTCTAGAATTTACTACAAGTAATAGTCTGAAAGAAATACAATTGTCTGAACGAAAGAAACAGTAGAACAGAAAAGATAGACGGGGACTTCAAGGTCTGTGAGCGCCGACAGATCTACCTTGAGTCTTCGGATAGCGGTTTAATAGCAAAAACCTCGATCAGCCCGAGCCGGTATCAAAATTTGCACAGAAAGTGCAGAGTGCAGTATAAGTACAACCGGCCCCATATACTGGTAAGTGTCGAGCCTAACCTCGACGAAGTAGTGGCGAGACTAAGGCAAGGAACCTACAAATCAACCTGTAGAATTTAACAATGTATATATAAATAACAGTAATGAAGAGCTGGACAGGAAACATCGGGAGAGGGAAACATGCTGGGGGAAATACGAGAACAAGAACTACGGCAGAATGATAACTGGAACAACCAATATACTATGAATCAACAGAAACAACAAATACTGCAAAGGAAAAATGCACGACATCACCCTTCGTACTTGTACTCTCAATCTCACCATAAAATCAATAGAAACGACACGGCATCACCCTTCGTGTATTAACTCTCATATCATGGCACGGCATCACCCTTCGTACCTTAACATTCACAATATGGCATGACATCACCCTTCGTACTTTTACACTTACAATATGGCACTGCATCACCCTTCGTGCATTAACACTCACAATATGGCACGACATCACCCTTCATGCATTAATACTCATAATATGGTACGACATCACTCTTCGTGCATTAACACTCCCCTTACCATAATATAATGAATAAATAACAACATGGATATAGAATAACAAGTACAAGCCTCACTCCAACATTTGGTTCCACAATATCGATCTCAACTTTGATATAAATACTCAATTATCACCAGAAAACCCGTAAACATGATAAGAACGATCAATTTAACAACACAAGTATAAACACGTAGCAATTAGGCATAGGAAGAGACATTATAAGAAAAATAGGAGAAACAGGGAAAACAAGCAAATTGGCGGCGCATAAGTACTCGTCACCTCACATATACGCCTCTCACAAGAATTTCACATAACAGATAGTGTGAGGTTCCTAATTCATCAAGTCAAAGTTAGACACAACACTTACCTTGCTCCGAAGGCGACTTAATTCTCAATTACAGCTTTTCCTTTAGAATTCACCTCCAAACAACTTGTATCTATTCAAATATGACTCAATAATATCAAATATTCCTAAAGAAATCAATTATATTGCATAAATTAAATTTCCCAAATTTTTCTCCAAAAAGTCAAAAAATCGACCCCGGACCCGCTTGGTCAAAACCTGAGGTTCGGACCAAAATTCATTTACTCATTCACCCCCTAAGCCCGAATATATAATTGTTTTTGGAATATGACCTCAAATTGAGGTCTAAATCCCCAAATTTCCGAAATCCCTAGTTTCTACCCTAACCCTTAATTCTACCATGAAAACTCTAGATTTTAGGTTGATAATTCATGAAATAAAATTTGTAATTGACAGAAAATGGTTTAGAATCACTTACCAACACTTTGGGGAAGAAAACAACTCGTGAAAATTGCCTCTAACCGTTTGGTTCTTGAAAATGTTGAAGAAATAGCTTAAGTCCCGTTTGATTTTGTTTTTATGCACTGGCGACAGTCTGCATCGCGTTTTCGAGGCCACTGTCGCTTTCGCGAAGAGTATCGGCTGCCAAGCCTTCACATTCGCGAGACCTTGCTCGCGTTCACGATGGTTACCCCCTGGCCTTCGCGTTCGCGATACATTGTTCGCGTTCTCGATGAAGGAACGACCAACCCTCCCCCAGATCCCAAATGCTTCGCATTTGCGATGAGCCGGTCGCGTTCGCGAAGGGTAAATCCCCTATCACTTCGCGTTCGCGACCACGCCTTCACGTTCGCGAAGAAGAATTTTCAGCCTCACCAATTTACTCTTTGTGTTCGCGAGAGTACCTTCGCGAACGCAAAGAAGGAATGCCAGAACACCAGAATCTGCAGAAAACCAGATTTTCCAAAGTCCAAACATCCCGGGGCCTATCCAGAACTCACCCGAGCCCTCGGGGATCCAAACCAAACATGCACACAAGTCTAAAAATATCGTACGAACTTGCTCGCATGATCAAATTGCCAAAATAACACCTAGAATTGCGAATTTAGAAACAAATCAAAGGAAATCCTCAAGAACACTTTAAAATTCCTATCTTCTCAACTGGACGTCCGAATCACATCAAATCAACTCTGTTTCTCACCAAATTTCACGGACAAGTCTTATATATTATAATGAACTTGTACCGGGTTCCGAAACCAAAATACGGACCCAGTACTAACAATTCCAACCATAAATAAATTGTTTAAAACAAATAATTTTCAGACTTGTACTTTTCATCAAAAATGCATAACTCGAGCTAGGGACCTCTGAATTCGATTCCGGGCATACGCCCAGGTCCCATAAATGTTTACCAAAACTGTTGACCGAAGT
Organism: Nicotiana otophora; assembly: GCA_000715115.1. Lineage (NCBI taxonomy): Eukaryota > Viridiplantae > Streptophyta > Magnoliopsida > Solanales > Solanaceae > Nicotiana > Nicotiana otophora. The sequence continues at coordinate 24,497 of AWOL01S0062265.1, forward strand.
CAACTAAAATCAACTTTTAAGGCAAAGATTCTTATTTTCATCAATTTTCAACATAAAGGTTTTCCTGAAACACGCCCGGATTGTGCACGCAAATCGAGGAGGGTAAAAATGAGATTTGTAAGGCTTAAGAGCGCAGATTCGAGTTCTAAAACATAAGATGACCTTTTGGTTCATCACATTCTCCACCTCTAAAATAACCGTTCATCTTCAAACGGACATAGAAAAGTACATGGGATGGTGAAACGGTGGGGATATCTACTCCGCATATCGGACTCTGACTCCCAAGTAGCTACCTCAACAGGACGACCCTTTTACTGCACTCGAACTGAAGGGTAACGCTTTGATCTCAACTAGCGAACATTTTGGGCTAGAATAGCAACTGGCTCCTCCTCATAAGTCAAATCCTTGTCCAACTGGACATAGCTAAAATCTAACACATGGGACGGATCGTCGTGATACTTTTGAATCATGGACACATGGAATACCGGATGAACAGATGCTAAACTAGGTGGCAATGCAAGCCTGTAACCCACCCCTCTCTCTCTCCAGAATCTCAAAAGGTCCGATATACCTAGGGCTCAACTTGCCCATCTTTCCGAACCACATTACACCCTTCATGGGTGATACCCGAAGCAACACTCTCTCCCCGACCATGAATGCAACATCACGAACGCTACGGTCGGCATAACTCTTCTACCTGGACTGAGTTGTGTGAAGTCGATCCTGAATAATCTTGACCTTATCCAAGGCATCCTGTACTACGTCTGTGCCTAAAAACCGAGCCTCTCCCGGCTCGAACCACCCAACTGGCGACCGACGCCGCCTACCATATAATGCCTCATAGGGAGCCATTTGAATGCCCGACTAGTAGCTGTTGTTGTAGGAAAACTTTGAAAGGGGCAAAAATAGATCCCACGACCCTCCGAAGTCTATAACACATGCGCGGAGCATATCCTCCAAGATCTGAATAGTACGCTTGGACTGCCTATCCGTTTGAGGATGGAATGCTCTGCTCAACGTAACCCGCATACCTAACTCACGTTGAACTTCTCTCCAGAGGTGCGAGGTGAACTGTGTACCTCGGTCGGAAATGATGGACACGGGCACACCGTGAAGATGGGCGATCTCGATGTAAATCTCTGCCAACCACTCCGAGGAATAGGTAACTGTCACAGGAATGAAATGCGCTGACTTGGTCAGCTTGTCCACAATGACCCAAACTGCATCGAACTTCCTCTGAGTCGATGGGAGTCCAACAACAAAATCCATAGTGATACACTCCCACATCCACTCAGGAATCTCTAACCTCTGAAGTAAACTACCAGGTCTTTGATGCTCGTACTTTACCTACTGGCAATTTAAACACCGAGCTACATATGCAACTATGTACCTCTTCATCATTCTCCACCAGTAATGCTGCCGTAAATCCTTATACATCTTGGCAGCGCCCGGATGAATAGAATACCGGGAACTATGGGCCTCCTCAAGAATCATCTCACGAAGTCCACCCACATTAGGCACACATATACAACGCTGCATCCTCAAAACTTTGTCATCTCCAACAGTAACCTGCTTGGCACCACCGTGGCGTACTGTGTCTCTAAGGACAAGTAAATGAGGATCGTCATACTACCGATCTCTAATGCACTCAAACAAAGAAGACCGAGCAACTGTACAAGCTAGAACATGGCTGGGCTCAGAAACATCCAACCTCACGAGCTGATTGGACAAGGCCTGAACATCCAATGCAAGTGGTCTCTCACCAACTGGAATATAAGCAAGGCTACCCATACTTGCTGACTTGCTACTCAAAGAATCGGCCACCACATTGGCCTTCCCGGGATGATACAATATGGTGATATCATAGTCTTTCAATAGTTCCAACCACCTCCTCTACCTCAAATTAAGCTCCTTCTGCTTGAACAAATACTGCAAGCTCCGATGATCCGTGAATACCTCACATGGCACCCCGTAAAGATAGTGCCTCCAAATCTTCAGCGCGTGAACAATGGCTGCCAGCTCTAGATCATGAACATGGTAATTCTTCTCGTGAACCTTTAGCTGCCGCAAAGCATATGCAATAACCTTGCCACCCTGCATAAATACTGCACCTAGACCAATACGAGATGTGTCATAATATACTGTGTAAGATCCTGAACCTATGGGTAACACAATACCTGTGTCGTAGTCAAAACTGTCTTGAGCTTCTGAAAGCTCACCTCACACTCATCTGACCATCTAAACGGGACACCCTTCTGGGTCAACCTGGTCAATGGGGTTGTTATGGATGAAAACCCCTTCACAAACCGATGGTAATAATCTGCCAATCCCAAGAAGCTACGGATCTCTGTAGCTGATCTGGGTCTAGGCCAGTTCTGAACTGCCTCAATCTTCTTAGGATCCACCTTAATACCCTCTATTGATACAACGTGACCCAAGAAAGCAACTGAACTCAACCAAAACTAGCATTTTGAGAACTTAGCATATAACTAGATGGCTCTCAGAGTCCGAAGAACAGTCCTAAGGTGCTGCTCATGCTCCTCTCGGCCATGGGAATAGATCACGACATCATCAATAAACACAATCACAAAGGAACCTGAGTTGGGCTTGAACACCCGGTTCATCAAATCCATGAATGCTGCTGGGGCATTTGTTAGCCCAAATGACATCACTAGACATTCATAATTCCCATACCGAGTCCGAAAAGTTGTATTAGGGACATCGGATGCCCTAGTGATCAACTGATGGTAGCCAGAACTCAAATCAATCTTCGAAAACACCCTGAAGCTGATCAAATAAATCATCAATCCTCGGTAATGGATACTTGTTCTTGATGGTGACTTTGTTCAAATGCCGATAATTTATACACATCCTCATCGATCCATCTTTCTTCTTCACAAATAACACATGTGCACCCCAGGGCGAGACACTAGGTCTAATGAAGGCCTTATCAAGTAAATTTTGCAACTGTTCCTTCAATTCTTTCAACTCTGGCGGGGCCATGCGGTATGGCGGAATGGAAATAGGTTGAGTGCCCAAAGCCAAATCAATGCAGAAGTCAATATCCTTGTCGGCTGGCATCCCCGGCAGGTTTGCAGGAAATACCTCTGGAAACTCACGAACCATCGGCACTGAATCCATGGAAGGAACCTTCGCACTAGAATCGACGACATAAGCCAAATAAGCTAGACACCCCTTCTCGACTATATGTCGAGCCTTCACATAAGAGATAACCCTGCTGGTAGAATGGCCAAGAGTCCCGCTCCACTCTAATCGAGGCAACCCCTGCAAGGCTAAGGTCACCGTCTTGGCGTGACAATCTAATATAGCATGATAGGGTGACAGCCAATCCATACCCAGTATGACATCAAAATCAACCATATTGAGGAGTAGAAGATCTACACGAGTCTCAAGACACCCAATGGTGACCACACACGAACGATCTACCACAATAGCATCCCCCACTAGCGTGGACACATACACTGGAGCACTCAAAGAATCACAGGGCACAACCAAATATGAAGCAAAATAGGATACCATATAGGAGTAAGATCAAACGGAACTGAAGCATCTCTACTGCAAACTGAAATAGTACCTGTGATAACAGCGTCAGATGACTCAGCCTCAGGCCTGGCTGGGAAAGCATAACACTGGGGCTGGGCCCCACCACCGTGAACTACATCCATAGGACGACCTCTAACTCACTGGTCTCCACCTCTAACAGCCTGACCGCCACCTCTAATAGAGTGGCCTCTGCCTCTGGCTGCCTGACCCCTGCCTCTAGTTGGCTGAGCAGGTGGTGTAGCAACTGGTGCCAAAACCATGGTACCAGAACTCTGATACTGTGAGTTGTATGTTGCCCGAGGGCAAAATCTAGCAATGTGCCTCGGATCACCACAAGTATAACATAACCTCGGATGCTGTGACTGTTGACCCTGAAACTGACCCGGTCGACCTGAGTAACCACCCCGATAACTCTAGAGTGGAGTTGCACTAATAGGAGCTAGTGGTGCACTGTAGGCTAGCTTGTCGGAGTAATGCATCTGAGGGCCACGACCACTTGAGGCACCGTGGGATGCCTGAAGTGCTGAATGAAACGGCCTGGGAAGATGGCCTCAACCAAACGTACCCCTGCCTCTAGATGAGGCACCGCTGAACTCACCGAAATAACGAGGTCTCTTGTCAGACCCCTGACCTCCCTGAGCAAGAACCATCTCGACTCGTCTGGCGATATTCCTGAAAATAAACCTAACTCCCAATCTCCTTAGCCATCTGCAATATGATAGGCTGAGCAAGTCCGTCAATAAACCTCCTCACCCTCTCTCTCTCTCTCTCGGTGGGAAGCAGAAGAATAGCATGACGGGCCAAATCTACGAAACGGGTCTCATACTGAGTACCAACCATACTACCCTGCTGGAGACGCCCAACTGACGGCGATGCTCCTCTCTCAATGTGATAGGCAGAAACTTCTCTAGGAAGAGCTGAGAGAACTGGTCCCAAGTAAAAGCATGCGACCCAGGTGGTATGGCCCAAATAATCTCTCCACCATTTCTTGGCGGAACCAGTCATCTGAAATGCAGCACAATCGACCCCATTGGTCTCCACTATACCCACGTTTTGTAGAACCTCGTGCCAGCTGTCAAGATACTCTTGGGGATCCTCTGAAATAGCACCACTGAAGTGAACTGGGAAGAGCTTGGTAAACCTGTCCAATCTCCACAAGGCCTCAGAAGACATAGCTGGCCCATCTCCGGCCTGCGCTGCAACAACCGATTGAACTACTCTGACTGGCTGAGCTGCTGGAGCCTGATACTGGGGAGCTATCTTCTCCGGAGCGGGAGTGGTGAGAGTCTGGCTCCTCCTCCAGCCTGAGAGACTGCTGGTGCTAGGGAAAATGCGCCAGTCTGGGCCACACTCTCCATAAGGCCCACCAAACGGACCAAAGCATCCTGAAGTACTGGGGTGGCAATGAACCCCTCCGGAACCTAAGCTGGTCCGGAAGGAACAGTCTGGGATGGAACCTCTTCATCAAGCTCTATATGAGGCTCCACTGTTGGGGCTGCTGCTCGAGCTCTGGGCTGAGCCCTGCCCCAACCTTGGACTCTGGCACAGCCTCGTCCTCGACCTCTACCCCGCGTAGGAGCTGCCAATGGAGGCTCTAGCTGCTGCTCAACTGAGGAAGTGGTAGGTGTTCTCGCCATCTGCGAGAGAATAGAAGTAGAAGAGTTCAATCAGTATTGAGAAACACAACATCGCACGACAGAGGAGAATAGAAATGAAATGTGTTCTGAAACTTCATAGCCTCTGGAAGATAAGCACAAATATCTCCGTACCGATTCTCCAGACTCTACTAAGCTTGCTCGTGAATCGTGAGGCCTAGGCAACTTAGTGCTCTGATTGCAACTTATCACGATCCCGAATTCTCACCGCCGGGACCATGATGGCGCCTAACATTTCACTTGCTAGGCAATCCAACGTTAGAGAATCATTATACCAAATCCTTATTTTCGTTCAGTAAATAACACCAATTACCTAAGATAAAATATAATAAGTGCGGAATAATATAAAAACTATATTAATTACTACCATCCGGATCTGGAGTCACAATTCACGAGCATTCTAGAATTTACTACAAGTAATAGTCTAAAAGAAATACAACTGTCTGAACCAAAGAAATAGTAGAACAAAAAAGAAAGACGGGGACTTCAAGGTCTGTGAATGCCGACAAATCTACCTTGAGTCTCCGGATAGTGGTCCAATAGAAAAAACCTCGATCAGCCTGAGCCGGTACCAAAATATGTACAGAAAGTGCAGAGTGCAGTATCAGTACAACCAACCCCATGTACTGGTAAGTGTCGAGCCTAACCTTGATGAAGTAGTGACGAGGCTAAGGTAAGGAACCTACAAATAAATCTGTACAATTTAACAATGTATATACAAATAACAGTAATGAAGAGCTAGACGGGAAACATCGGGAGAGGGAAACATGCTGGGGGAAATACGACAATAAGAACTACGGCAGAATGATAACTGGACAACCAGTATACTATGAATCAACAGAAACAACGAATACAGTAAAGGAAAAATGCACGGCATCACCCTTCGTGCTTTTACTCTCAATCTCAACATAAAATCAATAGAAACGACACGGCATCACCCTTCGTGCATTAACACTCACAATATGGCACTGCATCACCCTTCGTGCTTTTACACTCACAATATGGCACAACATCACCCTTCGTGCATTAACACTCACAATATGGCACAACATCACCCTTCGTGCATTAACACTCGCAATATGGCACGACATCACCCTTCATGCATTAACACTCTCCCTTATCATAATACAATGAATAAATAACAACATGGAGATAGAATAACAAGTACAAGCCTTACTTCAACATTTGGCTCCACAATATCGATCTCAACTTTGAAACAAATACTCAATTATCTCCAGAAAACCCGTAAACATGATAAGAACGATCAATTTAACAACACTAGTATAAACACGTAGCAATTAGGCATAGGAAGAGACATTATAAGAAAAACGGGAGAAACAGGGAAAACATGTAAATTGGTGGTGCATAAGTACTCGTCACCTCACATACACGCCGCTCACATAAATTTCACATAACAAATAGTCTGAGGTTCCTAATTCCCTCAAGTCAAAGTTAGACACAACACTTACCTTGATCTGAAGGTCACTTAATTCTCAATTACAGCTTTTCCTCTAGAATTCACCTCCGAACCACTCTTATCTATTCAAAAATGATTCAATAATATCAAATATTTTTACAGATATCAATTAAATTGCATAAATTAAATTTCCCAAATTTTCCTCCAAAAAGTCAAAACATTGACCCCGGGCCCGCTTGGTCAAAACCCGAGGTTCAGAAAAAATTCCATTTACCCATTCACCCTCAAGCCTGAATATATAATTGGTTTTGGAATCCGACCTCAAATTAAGGTCTAAATCCCCAAATTTCCGAAATCCCTAGTTTCTACCCTAACCCCTAATTCTACCATGAAAACTCTAGATTTTAGATTCATATTTCATGCAATAAAATGGGTAATTGAAAGAAAATGGTTTAGAATCATTTACCAACCCTTTGGGGAAGAAAACAACTCTTTAAAATCGCTTCTAACCTGTTTGGTTTTTGAAATGTTGAAGAAATGGCTTAAGTCCCGTTTCTGGGACTGTTTATGCACTGGGCAACAGTGTTCATCGCGTTCGTGAGGACACTGTCGCATTCGCGAAGAGCATAGTTGCCAAGCTTACGCATTCGCGAGTCACCCGTTGCGTTCGCGAAGGCTACCCCCTGGCCTTCGCGTTCGCGAGACCTTGCTCGCGTTCGCGATGAAGGAAAGACTGGCCCCTCCCCCAGGTCCCTAACGCTACGCGTTCGCGAGGCCAATGTCACGTTTGTGAAGAGTATCGGCTGCCAAGCCTTTGCTTTCACGAGACCTTGCTCGCATATGCGATGGTTACCCCATGGCCTTCGCGTTCGCGAGACATTGCTCGCGTTCGTGATGAAGGAACGACCAACCCTCCCTCGGGTCCCAAATGCTTTGTGTTCGCGATGAGCCGGTCGCGTTCGCGAAGAAGAATTTTCAGCCTCACCAGTTTACTCTTCGCATTCATGAGAGTACCTTCGTGAACGCGAAGAAGGACATGCCAGAACACCAAAATCTGCAGAGAACCAGATTTTTCAAAATCCAAACATCCCGTGGCCTATCCAGAACTCACCCGAGCCCTCGGGGCTCCAAACCAAACATGCACACAAGTCTAAAAACATCATACAAACTTTCTCGCGTGATCAAATCGCTAACATAACACCTAGAACTAGGAATTTAGCACCAAACCAAAGGAAATCCTCAAGAACACTTTAAAATTCCTATCTTCTCAACTGGACGTCCGACTCACGTCAAATCAACTCAGTTTCTCACAACATTTCACGGACAAGTCTTAAATATTATAATGAACTTGTACCGGGCTCCGAAACCAAAATACGGACCCGATACTAACAATGCCAACCATAAATAAATGCTTAAAAACAAATAATTTTAAGACTTTTAATTTTTATCAAAAATTCATAACTCGAGCTAGGGACCTCCAAATTCGATTCTGGGCATACGCCCAGGTCCCATAATTCGATACAGACCCATCGGGACTGTCAAAACACAGAACTAGGTCTGTTTACCAAAACTGTTGACCAAAGTCAACTAAAATTAACTTTTAAGGCAAAGATTCTTATTTTCATCAATTTTCAACATAAAAGTTTTCCGGAAATATGCTCGGATTGCGCACGCAAATTGAGAAGGTAAAAATGAGATTTTAAGGCTTAAAAGTGCAGACGAGTTCTAAAATATAAGATGATCTATTGGGTCATCACGTAAGGTCATGTCAATAAGAGATAGGAATCGTGGTGGGTTCTAGGGTTATACAATGGTAGCTTCAGTCTAAGTGGGAGATCCCCACCGTCTATGATTGGATTGTGTAGTTGTCAACTAGTGCGGTTTCTAGTTATCTGTGTATTGGTGGGATATTACGACTAAGGGAAGAAAACATCAGTGGTAAGTTGAGAAAATGATTTGAGGAATGTGTGCTATCTTTGGCCTTATCAGTTCATGTTCAGGTTTTGGGAAGACTTAGAGTCTATGCTTCGTGTAGGTATGATGTATAAGGAGAGGGATTCAGCCAGTTGCTTCTTTGAGAGGCTGTTCATGTGCTAGCAGGGCCTTAGAGTTTGATTATAGTCGAGACCAAGCTAGAGTGTGTAACTCTAAACAATGGTCCTAGTAGTATGGCTAAGTATGGCTTGGAGATTTCTACGTTACCTTCGGTCTGCGTTGTGGCATTGGAGGAATGGGAAAAACTAACTTCGGATTCATAGAAGAACTTTCAGAATGGGTGTACCCGTTGAAGATACGAATATGTGCACAAGGAGAGTATGTGATGGTTCGTGGGTTTTGGAGACAATGTGGCTCGTGAAATAAGGTCACTCATGATGCATGCGGAATTGGATTTATGATGTTTTGAATGGACTGTTATTATTTCTAGGGCGAGTCCCGAGTAAATTAGGGGCATTCGAATATTATGGCCTGTTATGTGTAGATGGATCCCAGAAGAATTAAGGTCGTTTAGACCACTACTCGAGGTTTGTATTATTTTGCGGTTATGAGAATTCAGTCACGTATTGCAATGGTTCACCTGAAATGAGTTAAGTGAAAGGTTTCTATATGCTGGAGTGTCTATCCTATTAGTGGTTCAGGAGTTATGAGGGAATTCTTGTACTCTCACGTATTGGTATGCTAGGTGTAGTGAGCGGCATGGGAATTGGAAGTTGAGGATCAAGATTGCAGTTCATGTCGACAAGAATGTCAAGAGCTCGGATGAGCAGGAAAAAAATCCAGATGTTTAGAGTAAGTTGGTACTGTCTTTAGCGTCACTTGAGATCGGTGTCATACGGAAGAGGCTTTGTGTATTGACATGCAGATTTTTAACTGACCCTACAGAATTAGAACGGTTAGTGGTATGTATGTGCGGACCTTGCTACTTGAGCGGAATGATCATGGGAGCATACCCCACGGGGAGATGTGTACGAGTGTGACATGTCAATCACCTGATTGTTAAAGATTGAGACCGAATATGGAGGTCATGGTAATATCGCAAGTGCGGGAGTTTATGCCTAAGAGGCATTCTATTCCTTGGGTTGTGGATCATGTGAGTTTGTTTCGGATTGATGGCTGTAGGGGTCATTGTGGATCCTTGAAAGGTTATTAGCCCAGTGCGGTACGATCAGAATCAGCTTGAGGTCCGTGGATGAATCAAAGTGTGAATGTGGGCTCTATATCAGGCCGGATGTGTTCATTTCAGCATAACGTTGTTTTTGAAGGGGTCTTTGGGCCTTGGATGTTATTTTTGTTGTCCGCTATTTCATGTAATACTCTATTGTGCCATGTGGGTGGTGAGACGATTTGATTATTCGCACTCATATTGAGATCCCGTATAGTTTGTGGTATTTTGTGAGCAGGATAGCTCTCGAGATGCAGATCATATATCTCACCTTAGTTGCGTTTGAGTTTTATAGCATATGACGCCACCCGTCTCCCCAGGATTTGTATTATGCACTTGGCGTGCTTATGGTTGATATTCAGGCATTTCGTAGGTATAAGCGTTACGGCTCAATGTGTGTTTTCTTTAGATTATTATATATGGATCGGGTGGCATGCCGCCACAGGTATTTGGTTGGATCGGGTGGCACACCGCCACATATATGTTGTTTGGATCGGGTGGCACGCCGCCATGGGTATCATGGTTGGATCAGGTTGCACGCCGTAACGGTATCATGTGTGGATCTGGTTGCATGCCGCAACAGTGTGATATTGAGTACAGTTTCCCATATCTAGTATTGTGGGTTTTGCTTCTCATTTTTTGAGGAAGGTTAATAACATCTTTTCGGTTGTTTAAATTAGTACGTGGGTCGAGTAGATCTTTCCAGAGTTCATTCCCTTAAGTATTACATTCGAGTTTGTAGCTTATTGGCACATTGTCGCATCGTATGAGACTTTTGGCAGTGTCTGAGGTGGCTTATTGCCCGAGAAGCTTGTACTAGGTGAGACTAAACTATTGGACCTGGGATCACTGCGATCGGATTTTATACGAAGCATGTTAAAGAGCAAATATTGTTAGTCAGTCTTGAATGAGGTAATGACTCTTGTCGGGAGGAGAGACTCCATAAATCATGATTCGGCAGGTGGTTATGAGTTCTACACATATTCTCTGTCGTGGCAGTATGGCGAGAGTTAAAGCAAGGCTTAATTGGTCATGAGGTACACTACAGGCTTCAGTCAGTGGAAATTTAGCTATTGTGCTTTGGAAAGATTGCCTTGAGAAAATGAGTTACGTGGTGCATGGTATGAATTCCGTACCGGTATGAAATCATGTATCGGTGCATCGTGTAGTGATTAAAACAATGTTCTTATGTTGGAAGCGGGTCTAGTAGAGAATTTCGGATGTTGGAAATTGGATCTAAGGCTTATTTGCCTAAATAAAGGGGAGGATCTTCAGAATTGCTAAAGCTAATGTTCTCAGATGGTTTGTGGTATCACGGGTAGGTGCACGAGGTGTTAAACAATGATTTCGGACAACTCCAAAGCAATTCTTAGCACGTTTAAGGACGAACGTATGTTTAAGTGGGAGAGAATGTAACGACCCGATCGGTCGTTTTGAGCCCTAGCGCATTGTTCAGCGGTTTGAGACCCTGAGCAGCTTCACTTCAAGTATTACGACTTGTGCGCATGGTCGGAATTTAATTTTGGAAAGTTCAAAGTTGATTTGGAAAGAAAATTCTAATTTCGGAAGCCTTAAGTTGGAGGAATTGGCTAAGGTGTGCATTTTGAGTAAACGACCTCGGAATCAGAATTTGAAGGTTCCAACAGGTTCGTATAATGATTATGGACTTGGGCGTATGTCCGGATCTAGTTTTGGATGACCCGAGAGCGTTTCGGCGTCTATTATGGAAGTTGGCATTCTGGAAGAATTTCATTAATTTGAGTTGAAGTGCATTTCAATGTTATCAATGTCCGTTTGGGATTCCGAGCCTGAGAATAGCTCTGTATAGTGATTCTATTATTGGGAGAGCGTCCGGATGTGGATTCGGAGGTCCGTAGTTCATTTCGGCGTCAATTGGCGAAAGTTGGAAATTTGGATAATTTTGAGGAATTTGACCCGGGAGTGTATTTTTTTATATTGGGGTCGGATTCCGATTCTGGAAGTTTGAGTAGGTCCGCAATATGAATTATGACTTGTGTGCAAAATTTGAGGACAATCGGACGTAATACGATAGGTTTCGGCATCGATTGTAGAAGTTTGGAATTTCAAAGAACATTAGGCTTGAATCCGGGAGTAATCAGTATTTTTGAAGTTATTTGAGGTGGTTTGAGGATTCGACTACGTTTGTATCGGGTTATAGGACTTGTTGGTATATTTGGTTGAGGTCCCGAGGGCCTCGGGGTGATTTCGGGTGGTTAACGGATCGAATTTGGAATTTTGAAGAAGAATTGAGGCACCTGATATCTGGTGTAACCGCACCTGCGAGGTCTTGACCACAGGTGCGGAGCCGCAGAAGCGGCCTAGGAGTCGCAGAAGCGGAGATGGATAGTCAGGGGAAGGACCGCAGGTGCGGTGTGTCTGGACGCATCTGCGCAAGCACATAAGCAAAGAGGATGAGCGCAGAAGCTGAAGAAGGCGCAGAAGCAAGAGGGGGCCTCGCACCTTCGAAGCCGCAGGTGCGGAAATGGCGCTAGGCAGTGGGGTTTCTTTAAAACGGGGATTTGGGCATTTGTATCCCATTTTTCATCTAGTTTGGGCGATTTTGGGGAGCTTCAAGGGGAGATTTTCATCAGGTAAGTGATCTCCACTTGTTATAAGATAAATACATGGTTTGTATAAGGATTTAAACATGGAAATTAGTAGAAATTGTGGGGGGTTTTGAAGAAAAACCTAACATTTGGTATTTTTGGAGTTTACCATGAATTTGAGCATGGAATTGGACATAAATTATATATTTTAGTTCGTGAGGTTATGGGTAAAATTTATCTTCGAAAAATTTTTGGAATCCGGGCACGTGGGCCCAAGGGTGATTTTATCGACTTTTCGAGCGGAGTTGGAAAACCATTTAAATTGATTAGTTATGGGTATTAGAAAACACATTGATTGATTTGCACATTGTTTGCATAGTTTTGGATCAGCAAGTATCGGTTGGAGGTATTAAAGTGGCGTTGGAGCCGGCTATGAAAATTCGAAGCGAGGTTAGTCTCCTTTCTAACCTTATAAGAGGGAATTAACCCCATAGGTGAAATAAATTAATATGTGCTTCTAATTGTGGGGGCTACGTACGCACGAGGTGACGAGAGTCCATACGTAGCTACTAGCTATGCCTATGTCCGGGTAGTCTAGGTTTACATCATGCCTTGTTGATATTATTGTCGATTTATGTTATTGTTTGACTTGAGAAGAAGCAAGATTGAGGTTGAGTAATAATAGTCTTGAAAGAATGAAAATTTGAAGAAATTTTAGACTTAAAAGTTTTCATTTGATCTTCGAAAAATATTATAATAACTTAAGAACTCTATGTGCAACCGCGTCGCAAGTATATTTCGCGAGCGGGGTAAATTTCCACTACTCTCATGGGAGCGGGCCGTTCGCCTCGGCAGGTTTATATTTGACCGTGTCACATGTATGATTCGCGAGCGGGGTAATAGATGCATCTATCGTTCGCGCCGTTCGACCCTCGGCAGTGCACAATTTATTTTTATTGTTGGATCGGGCCGTACGACCTCGGCATGACTTGCACATGATTGTATTAATTGCTTCGAGAATTATAATAATTGATATTGCCTTATTGGCCTGAGATATAAACTGTTAAAATGATGAAAATGAATTTGGGAAAACTTCTTATTAACAAAAGAATTATTTACTTATTTCATGACATCGGGCTTACAGCCGTTCTACGTGATCCATCCTTAATCATATCATGGGTATATTAATTATAGCCCATAGTAAGTGTCCGAGTCAACCCCTCATCACTACTTCTTCGAGGTTAGGCGGGATACTTACTGGGTATGCGTTGATTTACGTACTCATACTACACTTGCTGCACATTTTTGTGTAGGTACATATATGACTAGTGGCCTTGTGGGCGCAGAGGCACGGTTATTACGGGGATTTAGGTGAGCTGCACTCTATACTATAATCTGCAGCAACAGAGTCTCCTTCAGGGGTATTTATATTTCTCCTGTCCAAAATTTGTATTCCGAACAGATGTTGTATTTTATTTTTCTTCCTAGTTATTGCTCATGCACTTGTGACACCGGGTTTTGGGGTGATTATGGGTGTCCTGTATTGAATTTTTTGAAAACATTAATATTTATTTTGTAAACCTCATCTTTTACTTTTAAATACAATGAAAAATATGATTTCAAACATTAAAAACGAGGACCAAATTGAGTATGTATTTTTGGCTTGCCTGACTACGGTGTCCGGCGCCATCACGACCTTTAATGAATTTTGGGTCGTGACAAAGTATTAGGAAGTATAAGAATATAACAAAAGCTAATCCTTAATACAATGTTGGCTAAGAAACTTTGAAAGAGGCGGGAGATAAAAAAGGAAGAGAGGAAGGTGTAATGAAACAATTTAACAAGTGACTTATGTGTTTCTTTAGTTGCACATAGACGAAAAAAGTACTTTATAAGCTTTTTGAGGGATGGCATATAATTTCATTATTAGCTTACTAATTTACTAATTTCAATGTAAATATATTCATGTCTTTTATAATCGCGCGAAGAGCGTGAAAATTTACTAGTTAGTATATATAATTGATCATCATCAAATATATTCATTTGTAAATTGATTCATCGACTTATAACTTACTTAGATGCATCGATGAATATTAAAAATAAAACGTTTCGACCTATATCGATGAATATTAAAAACAAAATGTCTCGACCTATATCGATTAATCTATGTCATGCATTATCAGTGATGAATGAATGAAATATAGAAGAATTAATACTAAACATCTTTGACATGTATATATGGATCACAAATTAAAGAAACGAAATAAGTTATTAGCATTACGTAAACGAGTTAATAGGTAAAACATGGTCAAACTTTGGAATCACATTAATATTTACTATCTAAATAATATAAATATAATCCGTTAACACTTTATTTTGTAATACAAATAATGAATACACTAACATATACTATAACATGCTATACATAGTTAAAGTAGTACAAAGAAGTGTGTGTGTGTGTGTATAGGTATAGCCGCAAATATATAAGAACACGAAGCGATAGGGCTACAGGGTCGGGTTCTTTTGGGGATAAACTTGTGAAGAAGCAATAATCTAATTAGTATATATAATTGATCATCATCAAATATATTTATTTGTAAATTGATTCACCAACATGTAACTTACTTAGATGCATCGATGAATATTAAAAACAAAACGTTTCGGCCTATATCGATGAATATTAAAAATAAAACGTCTCACCCTATATCGATTAATCTATGTCATGCATTATTAGTGATGATTGAATGAAATATAGAAGAATTAATACTAAACATCTTTGACATGTATATATGGAACACAAATTAAAGAAACGAAATAAGTTATTAACATTAAGTAAACGAGTTAATAAGTCAAACGACTAAACATATTTAAAATAGAATAATATTAGTTTATCAATTGATAAAATTTTCGTAAGTAGTAATACATGTGATTGACCATCAATTACAATATAGTGTGTGCGTGTGTGTTGTGTGTGTGTGTGTGTGAAATTACTCATATACTTAATTATAAATAGAAAATTAACTTAAATAGATGCTTATAATTTATTAAAAATAGTTAGTTAATATAATTATTTATAAAGATTATGCTTATAGTTTATAATTATTTATAGTAAATATATATATGTGAATAAAATAAATGATTATAGTTTATAATAATTTTTTATAGTTTATAATATTTTAAGAAATAAAAACACAAACAAATAACAATTTAATTTTTTTTATAAATATTATCGACCAAAGTTGGTCGGTTAGTAGTCAAAATACAGTCAACGCCCGTCACTTAGTGTACCGACCAACGTTGGTCGGTAATTCTAATTTCAGATCCCATATACGGGATTTCCCCCTCATTTTTCTCACTATCTTCTCCTTACACACACAACACCCTTCCCCCTCTCCTTCTCTATTTCCCTCCCCCATCCCTC
>AWOL01S0062265.1:40496-54187 GCA_000715115.1 Nicotiana otophora
CCCCCCCCTGCCGCTGTCACTGCTACTGATTCCACCATTGTCGCCCCTCCCTCTCCACCTCCCAAAAATTTTAGGTTTGAATTACAACTTATATCTTTTTTTGTATAAATTTAATATTTTGTTAATTAGTTATGAATTAGTTAATTAGTGTTTAAATTGATTGTTTAACTGTGCATTTTATTGAAATTTAGGGTTTAGGTCTTGTTTTAATTGAATTGAATTGATTACATATGATGTAAATTGAATGTTTAAGTTTGTATTGACTTGAATAGTATAGATATGAATTGAATTATTAACTTTGGATTGATTTGAGGTTTTAGGATTTGTTCTTGTGAATTAAACTTTTAGGGTATGATTTGAATTTTTAGGGGTAAGTGTTGAACTTTTTGGATAGAACTTATGTTTTGTGAGGTTAATTGAATTGTTTAGGGTATGGGTTGAACTTTTAGGATATGAATTAAACTTTTAGAGGTAATGGTTGAACTTATTGGATATGAATTGAACTTTTAGGAAATAAATTAAATTTTTAGGAGTAATGGTTGAACTTTTAGGATATGAATTGAACTTATAGTATATGTTTAAATTGAATGAATTATAATTAATTATAATTACTATAATTTAATTTTGGTGTAATTAGTAAAAATTAATTATCTTAATTAACTAAAAATTATTTAATTAATTTTTAATTGTAAAGTTACTGAAGCTCCACCTTCTAGATTCCCCGGATATAGTGTTACTCATAATTGGACGAAACAGAGTATATTTTTGAAGTTGCCTTATTGGAAGGATAATCTTCTTCGACGCAACCTTGATGTCATGCATATTGAGAGGAATTATTTTGACAATTTGTTCAACACAGTGATGGATGTTAAAGGTAAGACAAAACACAACCCGAAGGCTAGCATTTATGGGATGATTCGTTAAGGCAATGGTGAATCGGGCGAGCCAACCCAACCTTCGGACGAGGATGCTGAAAGAATATGGTTGGAGGCTGTTGGCGGTCCAAAATGGGGAAAGGTATACTGGCTTCCTACAAACAAATTCAATCGCTATAGGTATGAAATGCAAGGAATAGGGACTTCCTCACAGGGTGAGGAACTTAATAGGGGGAGCCTCTCGGCTATGCGGTAGACATTGACAAAGCTTACATCCGGGTAGATGCGGCCAAGAAAAGAGAAAGGCTTAGAGATGCTCAAATCCTTGGTATGCAAGCTCAGATCAGAACTCTCCTTTCTACTGGTGCTTTTCCATTGCCCCAGTCTCGTGAGCCGTCACCAGAGGGTCGACCTCCACGTGATCGTTCCTCCTGTCCTCCTCGTGATCGTTCCTCCTGTCCTCCTCGTGATCGTTCCTCCCGTCCTCCCCGTGATCATTCTTCCCGTCCTCCACATGACCATTCTCTATACCCTATCAGACGATGATGATGTTATAGAAAACACCCCTTGACCAATACATTGATATACGTTGAACTAGACTAATAGAACTAGTTTTCAATTAGATTGAACAATTCTTAACTTGTTGTAATTATTTTTTTCTTGGTTTTGGATTGTGATGTTCAATTGAGCTTTATTTTGTTAGTTTTAAAGTATTAATTGGATGTTTGATTATTATTGTTGTTGTTGGATATTTGGTAGGATTTGTGATGAATTAGGGGTTGTATGTGGTGAATTGGTGGTTATTAGATGTGAATTGGGGGTATTGGTATGCTGTTTTTATTTGGAAGGTGGTGTAGCTACCGAAACAGGCATTTTCTGCCACAATTAAACCTAGAAAATCGACCAACTTTGGTCGGTAACTAATAAAAAAAATATAAATTGCACATTACCGACCAATGTTGGTTGGTTAATGTACAATAAATTCCCAGAAATTCAACATTACTGACCAACTTTGGTCAGTTTTCTGCCTGCCCTATGATCTGGCCCAAGTCACACCTCAAATTGGGGTTGTGAAGCGGTCGATTGCAATAATAATTACCTAACTAAGAGTCAGGATAGAATCCACATGGAGCGTAGATGGGATTAGGTATATATTCGGACTAAGCACGTAAAGTGTCTAAGATGCACTTCCACAATCCTTGTTTTGATTCTACTTCAAAATTATGCTATGGTTTGCAAATGTAAAATATGAAACTAAGGAATGCTGCTTTTGTTGTTATTTTTCAAATATTTAAAAGGTCTAGGGCTGTGACTTCCACCTAGGTGTTTGCTTAACGGGTTGTGGGCTTTAGAGTGAGTTTCATTGGTCGGGGTATATGATAGCAATCAACACATAATTACCCACTCAATACCTCTCGGTAAGAGAGTGATTTTGCCCAATTTGGCTTTCTTAAGTCCAAATAGGTATTGCACAAAACAGTTGATAAATGCTCAAGTCGGGTTTTACTATCTCTAGATTCAACCCTTTAATTGGGACTATCAATCTCTTGAGTTCATCCCAATTTCTTGTTAGTCAAGTTTTTCTAGACTTTGTCTCTCTTTCTCAAGAAGAGACTAAGTCAAATAGGCATGAATTAATGTTTGCAACCATTACTTCTACAATTATAAGCAAGAACTAGGTTAAATATATCACACCCTATCATAAACAAGCCCTAAATCAAACACCCATTAAGCACCCACACTAGGGTTGGGTCAAGACCCTAGCTAGAAATTTAGCTAGTCATAGTGAGTGATGAAGAAAATAAAGAAGAAAAGATTATTAAACTCATATTTAATGATAATTAGATGACAATCCAATGTCAAATCAACAAGATATGATAAAGTTTCCTAAAACAGTAAAGAAAAATGGCTACAAACTTTTAGGTGTTCAAAACTTAACTTAATTGCGTCAAAAAAGACTATTTATAAACAGCTGGAATTTTCGAACAAAATTGCCCTTTCGGAGGTTCTGCGGCCAAAACATTCTGTGTGCAGTCCGCACTTTGCTGTATCTCTTTACAAGAGTGGTTTCTGCGACCGCACAATTCTGAACTGTGGTCGCATCCCTTGAGTTCTGCGGAACGCACAATTCTTAGTGCGGCCGCACTTTTGATTTATGCGGACGCACAATTATAGTGCGGTCCGCACTTCTTGATGGTCTCATATTTCCAACTCTCTAAACCTTTACTTCTGCGGCCGCACAATTATTGTGTGGTCCGCACTTTTCAATGCAGCTCTGTCAAAAGTTCTTTATGATCTGCCACCGCAGACAGAATTCTGCGGTCTGCACTTTAGCCTTTTTGCTTGACTTTTGTCCTTGTTCAAAAACACTCCTTCTTGAGTTTAATTTCATCACTTTGGCTCATTTTTCAATACTCCTACAAGTAAGCATATTTTATCAGTTTTCGGGAATACCTTTAAACATTTTTGAAATAAAACGAAAGTCAAAAAGGCGCAAATAAGTAGTCAAAATCCCCACTTATTAACTCCCCCAAACTTAAGCTTTTGCTTGTCCTCAAGCAAATAAGGTAATTCCCACCTTCACAAGACAAGAGTTATTTCAGCTAATCTACGGTGAATCAAATACACATCAATTGGGACCAACAATTACCCACACACTCATGAATTAACAACAAGGCAATATTTTGAAGGTTAAAGCATAAATAGCTCTAATGTGACACTTGAGCATCAAGAGTTGACTTTACTCATCAAGGAAGTTTACTCTTTCATGTAGGTAACTGTGGAACCCAAACTCCTCCCCCTCTACTCTCCGTTAGCTTATCTCACTTAAGAATGAAGCACTCAATTCAATGATTTGTGAAAAGTTCGCTCATCACTCTCAAAAGAATGTCACAAGTACAGCTCTAAGTACCATATGCTTGCCCCTCATGTACATCACCACTAATGTAAGCCCACTCGGTTTGAAATCACGTAGGGATTTTTCGGCATGTAATGAGGACTTTAGGACTAAGGTAGGAAATGCTAGAATAAAACGGGTTCATCTTTCCTTAAGCACTCCCTTTTCTCTTTTTGGCTCATGCTTTGCCGACTCTTTGAGTCATTTTCTTCTTCCTTAGGGGAACTAGATAGACTTGACATCACTCTTTCTTGGTCATGATATTCATTTTCTTCTTCTTTATTTTCTCCATGCTTTGCATTTTTGCCTTTCTTTGAATCCCATCAACTCTTCATATTCACTTTCTTTTTGTATTTTTTTCTTTTGTTCTTTCTTTATTTTTCTTTGCCTTTCCTTTTCTTCATTTCTTTTCTCTTTATGTACCTTGATACCACTTTCAAACTACTCGTCTCTCCCCCAAACTTATGTTTTTACCAATTATTTCTCATGAGTGTTAAAGAGAGCTCGGGTGCCAAGAGAGGGTCACTACAAAATGGTAAAGGCTTGTAACATGGTTATCAAATGAGAAAGACTTTAGGCTCAAAAGGGTTGACCAGGGATAACATCATTGGTGGGCCATGGAAAATTTCAAAATGGGTCAAGGAGAGCCTACAATCACTTCTCAAGCCAAGCAAAACTTAGCATTTTGCCTAAAAACATATTCGGGGCAAGTTCTAGACCATTCGCACGGGTACTTGGACTTGTAACAAAACATCTCACCAATCACACAGCTGGATTGTTGAAGAGAATGGAGTCGAGGGCCCACAACAACCGTATTCAAGATTGAAAATCGCTAATTGTTCAACTAAACCTCTCGATGATTGCCTAAGTCAACACAGGAGTCACAAGGTCACTAACTAGAGCCATTATTTTCCAAGAACTTGTTTTAAACCATAAATGTGTAGTTAAGTGTGTTGGTACCAAGTGAGGCATGCTTGACCCTTTTATTCATTATTACTACTGTTTTTACCCAAACATCAAAAATGGACTCAATCCCTTAAGAAGGTTGTCACGCCATCCATCGTTGGGAAGAGTCACCCGGTTCACACAAAAACCACCTTTGGAAAGAATCGTGGCATTAAGAAATCCAAAGGCTTATTGATCATTTAAAAATACAAAAAAGCTACCAAATCAAAAAGAAGTTGTTAAAGTAAATAAGAAGTTAAACAACTAAGAAACAAAATAAATAAACTATGAACTAAACTACTGAAAGCAAAAATTGAATATACAAATCGAGAATGGGAAAGAGAATATATACATCAATAGAGAGGGAGGAATATATACATAATAAAAAAGAAAATAAAGATGAAAGGAGAGTATTATAGTTATTACAGGAATGTCATATCAAATCTGTCACGACCCAAAATCCAATTAAAGGTCGTGATGGCGCCGGACACCACTGTCAGGCAAGCCAACCATAATCAATTAACTTAATTACCCATTTTAGTATTTTTGAAATAAAAGTTTCTTCAATGAAATTATAAAGATAAAACTCATAGAGTAAATGATAAATAGTTTTAGCAACTAATTTCTAAATAATTCACAATCATTCCCAAAATTCGGTGTCACAAGCGCATGAGCATTTACTAGGGAATTAAAAATAAAATACAGCATCTGTCCAGAATACAAATTAGACAGGAAAACATAATAACTCTGAAGGAGACTCTGTTAGCTGCGGATCGTAATTTTGAATGCAGCTCACCTATGTCCCCACAATTATTAACCACACCTCTACGCCCACAAGGCCGCTATGCATATATGTACCTGCACAATAAAATATGCAGCAAGTATAGTATGAGTACGAAAATAACGTGTACCCAGTAAGTATCAAGCCTAATCTCGAAGTGATAGAGACGAGATAGCCGACTTTGACACTCACTATGGGTCAATAATAATAATTGGAATAAATTGTAATTATTCAAATCAGCATGGTTCACAAGGTTAACAATAATTTTATTCAATTAGCAGAAATAATAAAAAACAATCCTTCAAATGCAACAATTTTCCAATTTATTTATTTAAATCATGCAATTTCAATAAAACTTTCAATTTATCAAATGGCTTTACAAGCTGCAATTCAATTTCAATAAAATTTTAATTTATCAATTGAATCTCATTTACAGGAATAACAATTAATTCCTTAACAAGCAAGAATAATAATTCATTAAATTCCAAGGATTTTCCAATGTATCAATTAGCTTCGCAAGCTGAAATAAATTATTAAAGTATCGTGTAATTATTATTATTAAGCACGATTTCTGCCGAGGACATACAGCCCGATCCAGAGTGTCGTGTACACTGCCGAGGGACGTGCAGCGCGATCCATAAATGCATCTATCCTGCCGAGGCGTTCGGCCCGCTCTACAAGAAAGGAGGACATTTGCTTATGTACCTCCGGAAGGAGAGTATATTTATTATGAGATAAATTCGGGAGGAGAACAATGTCTTTTAACAATTAATTGATTTAAACAGAAAATCAAGCATATGAGATTTTCATCCTTTAATATCTTTATCTAACAATTCGCAATATATATATATATATATATATATATATATATACACACCAATTAATATTAATTAATCAAGGAATACAATTTACACAAGTAATTCATGCTTTGAGTCCTAAACGACCCGGACTTTAGCATTAATAGTAGCTACGCACGGACTCGCGTCACCTCGTGCATACGTAGCCCCCACAGTTAGCGACAATTATTCAATTTAATCCCTATGGGGTACTTTTCCCCTCACAAGATTAGACAAGAGACTTACCTCGTCTCAAAGTCCACTTTCCAATTATCGCGTCACGTAAAATTCTCGATTCGATGCCGAAAAATCCGAAACTATCCAAAAGTTATATAAAATAATTAATCTATGTTCAATAAATTCGAAATTCATCTATTAAATATTTACCCTATCCAAAATGGTAAAATTCTTAAAATGTACCTCGGGCCCACGTGCTCGGATTCTGGAAATTTTCGGATGAAAACGTTACCTATAATCTCAAGAACTTGAATATATAATTTCTACCCAATTCCATAACCATTTCCGTGGTGAAAACTCAAAAATACCAATTTCTAGGTTTTTCTTCAAAACTCCAAATCTCTACAAATTTTCATGTCTAAATCCATATATATACCATGTATTTAACTTGAAATAGGTGTGAATTAACTTACCTCCAAGTTTCTAGGTGAACGCTCCTCTCAAGAAGCTCCCAAGATCGTCCAAGAATGAAGAAATGAGCAAAAATGCTCAAATCCCCGCTTTAAAACTTCACTGCCCAGCGATCATCGCGCCCGCGACAAATATTTTCGCACCCGCGATGGATTTTTCGCACCTGCAGCTTCACACCCGCGATTGATTTTTCGCACCCGCGGCTTCGCACCCGCGATGGAGTTTTCGCACCCGCGATCACACCAGATATCAGCTGCCTCAACTCTTCTTCAAATTCCAAATTCGATTCGTTAACCACCCGGAATCCACCCGAGGCCCTCGGGACCTCAACCAAATATACTAACAAGTCCTACAACATCATACGAACTTATGTGAAACTTCAAATCACATAAAACGACGCTAAAACCATGAATTATGCTCTAATTCAAGCTTAATGAAACTTAAAATTTCCAACGTCTACATTCGATGTCGAAACCTATCAAATCAACTCCGATTGACCTCAAATTTTGCACACAAGTCATAAATGATATAACAGTGCTATAAAAAATTTCGGAACTATATTCCGACTCCGGTATGAAAAAGTCAACTCCCCGGTCAAACTTCCAAACTTAAATTCTTGTTTTAGCCATTTCAAGTCTAATTTCACTATGGATTTCCAAATAAAATTCCGATCACGCTTCTAAGTTCAAAATCACCATACGGAGCTGTTGGAATCATCAAAATTCTATTCTGGCGTCATTTGCACATAATTCGACATCCGGTCACTATTTGAACTTAAACTTTTTAATTGTTTCATCCAAATTCCATATCTCGGGCTAGGGACCTCGGAATTTGATTCCTGGCATACGCCCAAGTCCCAAATCACGATACGGACCTAGCAAAACTGTCAAAACACTGATCCGAGTCCGTTTATTCAAAAAGTTGACCAAAGTCAAACTTGGCCTTTTAAAGCCAACTTAAGGAACCAAGTGTTTTGATTTCAACCCAAACACTTCCAAATCCCGAACCAACCATCCCCACAAGTCATAAATCATGTAAAGCATATACAGGAAGTTTTATTTAGGGGACGGGGTTCTAAAAGTCAAAATAACCGGTTGGGTCGTTACATTCTCTCCCACTTAAATATACGTTCGTCCTCGAACGTGCTAAGGACTGTTCCGGAGTTGTCCAGAATCACAGTTTAACACTTCGAGAACCTACCCGTGCTACCACACCTAATTGAGCATATTAGCTTGAGCCAATCTGAAGATTCTCCCCTTTATTTAGGCAAATAAGCCTTAGAGCCCAATTCTAACATCCAGAATTCTCCACCATGCCTGTTTCCAACCTATGAATGTCGTATCAATTACTACACGATGCACCAATATAGGATTGCATACCTTTGTTGAATTTAGACCATGCACCGCATCATTCACATGACTATAATAACATCCTCCGATAACAATAGCCAAAATTCCACGAATTTGATGTTCACAATACACCTCATGATACCTATAATTCCGGTTCCAACTATTGAACTGCTTTCACGATGGAAGCAATGTGTAGAAATTCATAATTAACTGTTGAGTCAACAAATTATTGAGTTTCTCCTTCTGACAAGAACCATTACCTCATTATGGACCCAATAATGGTATTTTCTCTTTATTATACTTCATATAATCGATCGTACTGATCCCGGATCCAATAACCTCGTCTCACTTAGTATAAGTTGCTCGGGCAATAAGCCACCTCAGACATGACACAAAGTCTCATATGATGCCACAATGAGCTAATAAGCTACGGACTCGATTGTGATACATAAGGAAAGCAGACTATGGAAAGGATTACTCAACCCACATGACTAATTAAACAACTGAAAAGGTGTCATGAACCTTCCTCAGAAAATGAGACAAAAAACATACAAAATAAAATATAGGGAACTGTACTCAACATCACACTGTTGCGGCGTGCAACCCGATCCACACAAAAAGAATCTATATAAAGAAAAATAATGCTTACCGAGTTAGAATGCTCATTACTTACAAAATATCCGAACATCGGACACAAGCACGCTAAGTGCATAATACTATCCTTGGAAGGATCGACAGCACCATACGCTACAAAACTCAAGCACAACTAAGGCGCGATATATGATCTGAATCTTAAGAGCCATCCTGCTCACATAACACCATCGCTACGCGGAACCTCAACACATAAGAATTTTATCAAGCCGTTTCATAACTCACACAGTACAATATAGTATTACATGAAATAACCGACGACGAAACGACAGCCAACGTCCGAATACTCCTACATAGGGAGCTTTTATGTTGAAATGAACACATCCAGTCTGATATAGAGCCCGTATTCATATTTAAATCCATCCACAGACCTCAAGCCGATTCTGATCGCATCGTACTATGCTAATAACCTTTCAAGTATTCATAATAACCCTTTTTTCATATAACATACAAGAATAGCCATCATAATCGGAACAATACTTCCACAGTCGACAACCAAATGAACCAAGCGCCTTCCAGGCATAAATTCTCGAATCAGCGATATTACCACAATATTTATACTCGGTTTCAATCTTCACTCAATCAAGTGACTCTTATACAATCTTTCCATGACACACGCTCCCACGACCTTTCGCACCAGGTAACAAGTCTGCACATCCATGCTACCGGTTACACTAATGTTGTAAAGCATATCAAGAATCCACAAATCAATACACAAGGTCTCTTACACCTGACATCGACCTTAGATGATGCCAAAAACAATACCATCTTACTTTAAACATCTAAATCCCTTTCCTGCTCATCCGAGCTCATGACATCCTTGTCAACACCGAACCGAAATCTTAAATCCTGAACTTTTGAATCCCATGCTACTTAGTGCACTTAACCACGCCAATGCGCAGGAGTAAAAGAATTCCATCATAACTCCCGAACCACTAATAGGGTAAACACTTCATCATATAGAAACCTTCTTCTTAACTCATTTCAAGAGAACCCTTGCAACACGTGACTGAATTCCCATATCCATAAACAAATACCTGCCTCAAGTAGTGGTCTAAACCGCCATAACTCTTCTGGGATCCCTCTACACGTAACATTTCATAATACTTGAATTTCTCCAAATAAAATCAAATACGGCGACCGTCAAGCCTCGCACGTACCGCCACAAATCACATGCATAATTCAATGCGCTGAAGGAACTGATCATTGCCACCATCATTCCGATTCAACCATTGTTAGCCGATCCGTCTTTTCTCAATTTATTCCCAACTTGCCTTAGAAATAATAATAGCTCCATTCATTACATCACGAACTCAAATTCGTACTCATCCCGAGTGACCTTATTTCACGAGACCACGCTATTTCAAAACCCATTAATTATCTCATATCTCTTCTTATGCACACTTTCACATCTTCAATTGGTACATCCATTCTGAAAATTCTTTTATGAATCCAAGGTTATTTTCTTCCATTTCTCTATTGCTACACCACAACCTGAAGATAACACAGAGTACTCCGAACCCCGTTTCATAATGTGTTGCAAAAGCTCGA
This sequence comes from Nicotiana otophora, assembly GCA_000715115.1. Lineage (NCBI taxonomy): Eukaryota > Viridiplantae > Streptophyta > Magnoliopsida > Solanales > Solanaceae > Nicotiana > Nicotiana otophora. The sequence goes on from AWOL01S0062265.1 coordinate 51,029, forward strand.
TACTCAACCATACTACGGACTCGAGATCCTTAGGAACCACACTTTAAATTTTTGAATCCACTAGGACCGTTATTGAGAGTCACTTGCTCTGACTTGTTCCAAAACATGATCAATTCCAAGGCCCTGCTAGCACATGGACACTTTCTCAAGGAAACACCCGACTGTCTCACTTTCCCTGTGCATTACATCTACACGAAGCATAAACTCTGAGTCTTCCCACCAACCTGAATATGAATTGATAAGGCCAAATATGGCACACATTCCCCATATCCTTTGCTCAAATTACCACCGATGTTTTCTTTCCTTAGTCGTAATGACCCACCAATACACCGATAACCAGAAACCGCACAAGTTGACACTACGCAGTCCAATCATAGATAGTGGGGCTCTCCCACTTAGCTTGAAGCTACAATTACAAAATTGTTGGAATCCACCGAGATTCTTTATTCATTGTTGACATGATCCTCCACACGCAACTCGCCAAATTTTCTCGAAATCCTTTTATTAACCTTTAATAAATACTCCGAACCACTAGCCACATTTACATATTAAATTTCTTACCGGAAGCTTCATCGATACCACACAACCACTAACCTTCTCACAGGAGATAACCCACCAGTGGAAATTATATGTCGACATATTTAAACATCGCTGCACTGGGTGCAAATACTACGAAATCAGTAGATCATCCTGAGTCCAGGCTCATTCACCAGCTACATCAGTCCGTTCACTCCTCATGGACGTCAACTAGAGGTGCGACAATACCTTCTAATCCAAAGTCATGTTGTATCCTTCTTCATATCAAGCAACTCTCTCGTGTTGTATCCAATCTTCCTCAATATAGCAGCTAATATTACAACTTAAGTCCGTAGACCTAGTCATTGTCTATTATACATCCCAAATCACTCCAAACGTTCCTCAAGACGTGTAATCATCCTACCACGTAACCCATGTGCTACCTTGGCACTCTCCCACTTTGGTCAACCATCTCCTTTAAGCAACTACTCTGCTTCTGTTTTCTTACACTTGGCCTTTTCGGAGCCTAACCACCGCAAGGCACCTACCACATGTACTTCCTCATCCTTCGCTGCCCAATTGTTGTTTTAACTCAAAATCCGTCTCTATAGCACTTGAACCAATAGGTCGTTACCAGCTTTAAACCTTTCTGATGATCATCCTTCTTGAGACATCAACACTAGAAACACTGCTTCGATCCTGAATCACTGCACACCGCGATCTCTTACGACTGTTTCCCCTATACAAATTCCTAACACCCCGTCGTGAAGACGAGTTGAAGAAAACCATAACACCGGTGAACCTTAACGCATTTTACAAGGCGATGACACCACATAAAAATTGAGAATTCAACCACACTCAAAAATATCAAGCTTCGTTACTCCATCAACCCCAAACCTGAACATTCATAGTTCGATTGCCTTTTCTCCGCTGGAATTAAAACATGGAACCTCTGAATCATGTACTGAGAAAACCTTCTTTCAAGTCGTTTACTTCCCTGACACATAGACAAGCATTCTATCATTACATAAACACTGTGCGATAACAACACACGAATCGTCGTAACAATCGATGCCAAATTTCAAAACCTTAGGTAGTACTGATACTTAATTTGAAATGACAGAGCGGCCTTTCACAAGGCGACGACAATAGCCCAATTTACACATGGAGATATATCATGTACTACATCTGTAGTACCATTAAATATTTTCCTCGATCCCCACTTTATAACAAGCGCTTCACGTCGCATAAGATTGAATAGGAAGGAAATGTAGGCATAAGCCTCAAAGGAATCGAATCGCACGATGAGGAATCAAGAAGGGAAGTATTCCTAACAGCCCTGTAGCCTCTCGAAGATAAGCACAGACGTCTCCATACCGATCCGCAAGACTCTACTAGACTTGCTCATGACTCGTGAAACCTAAGTGAACCTAGTGCTCTGATACCATGTTGTCACGACCCAAAATCCAATTAAAGGCCGTGATGGCGCCGGACACCACTTTCAGGCAAGCCAACCATAATCAATTAACTTAATTACCCATTTTAGTATTTTTAAAATAAAAATTTCTTCAATGAAATTGTAAAGATAAAACTCATAGAGTAAATGATAAATAGTTTTAGCAACTAATTTCTAAATAATTCACAATCATTCCCAAAATCCTGTGTCACAAGTGCATGAGCATTTACTATGAAATTAAAAATAAAATACAGCATCTGTCCAGAATACAAATTAGACAGGAAAATATAATAACTCTGAAGGAGACTCTGTTAGCTGCGGATCATACTTTTGAATGCAGCTCACCTATGTCCCCACAATTATTAACCACATCTCTGCGCCCACAAGGCCGCTATGCATATATGTACCTGTACAATAAAATGTGTAGCAAGTGCAGTATGAGTACGAAAATAACATGTACTCGGTAAGTATCAAGCCTAATCTTGAAGTGGTAGAGACGAGATAGCTGACTTTGACACTCACTATGGGTCAATAATAATAATTGGAATAAATTATAATTATTCAAATTAGCATGGTTCATAGAGTTAACAATAATTTTATTCAATTAGTAGAAATAATAAAACAAATCCTTCAAATGCAACAATTTTCCAATTTATTTATTTAAATCATGCAATTTTAATAAAACTTCCAATTTATCAAATGGCTTTACAAGCTGCAATTCAATTTCAATAAATTTTTAATTTATCAATAAAATCTCATTTACAGGAATAACAATTAATTCCTTAACAAGAAAGAATAATAATTCATTAAATTACAAGGATTTTCTAATTTATCAATTAGCTTCGCAAGCTGAAATAAATTATTAAAGTATCGTGTAATTATTATTATTAAGCACGATTTCTGCCGAGGACGTACAACTCGATCCAGAGTGTCGTGTACACTGCCGAGGGACGTGCGGCGCGATCCATATATGCATCTATCTTGCCGAGGCGTTCGGCCCGCTCCACAAGAAAGGATGACATTTTCTTATGTACCTCCGGAAGCAGAGTATATTTATTATGAGATAAATACGGGAGGAGAACAATTTGTTTTAACAATTAATTGATTTAAACAGAAAATCAAGCATATGAGATTTTCATCCTTTAATATCTTTATCTAACAATTCACAATATATATATATATATATA
>AWOL01S0062265.1:55665-85669 GCA_000715115.1 Nicotiana otophora
CGATCCAGAGTGTCGTGTACACTGCCGAGGGACGTGCGGCGCGATCCATATATGCATCTATCTTGCCGAGGCGTTCGGCCCGCTCCACAAGAAAGGATGACATTTTCTTATGTACCTCCGGAAGCAGAGTATATTTATTATGAGATAAATACGGGAGGAGAACAATTTGTTTTAACAATTAATTGATTTAAACAGAAAATCAAGCATATGAGATTTTCATCCTTTAATATCTTNAACTCTAGCATTAATAGTAGCTACGTACGGACTCTCATCACCTCGTGCGTACGTAGCCCCCACAATTAGCAACAACTATTCAATTTAATCCCTATGTGGTAATTTTCCCCTCACAAGATTAGACAAGAGACTTACCTCGTCTCAAAGTCCACTTTCCAATTATCGCGTCGCGTAAAATTCTCGATTCGATGCCAAAAAATCTGAAACTATCCAAACGTTATATAAAATAGTTAATATATGTTCAATAAATTCGAAATTCATCTATTAAATAAATTACCCTATCCAAAATGGTAAAATTCCTAAAATTCACCCCGGGCCCACGTGCTCGGATTCTGAAAATTTTTAGATAAAAACGTTACCCATAATCTCAAGAACTTGAATATATAATTTCTACCCAATTCCATTACCATTTCTGTGGTGAAAAATCAAAAATACCAATTTCTAAGTTTTTCTTCAAAACTCCAAATTTCTACAAATATTCATGTCTAAATCCATATATAAACCATGTATTTAACTTGAAATAGGTGTGAATTAACTTACCTCCAAGTTGCTAGGTGAATGCTCCTCTCAAGAAGCTCCCAAGATCGTCCAAGAATGAAGAAATGAGCAAAAATGCTCAAATCCCCACTTTAAACACTCACTGCCCAGCGATCATCGCGCCCGCGGCAAAATTGTTCGCACCTGTGGCTTCGCACCCGTGATGGATTTTTCGCACAAGTGGCTTCGTACCCGCAATCGATATTTTGCACCCGCGATGGAGTTTTCGCACCCGCGGCTTCGCACTCGCGATCACACCAGATATCAACTGCCTCAACTCTTCTTCAAATTCCTAATTCGACCTGTTAACCACCCGGAATCCACCCGAGGCCCTCAGGACCTCAACCAAATATACCAACAAGTCCTACAACATCATACAAACTTATTTGAAATCTCAAATCACATAAAATGACGCTAAAATCACGAATTATGCTCCAATTCAAGCTTAATAAAACTTAAAATTTCAAACTTCTACATTCGATATCGAAGCCTATCAAGTCAACTCCGATTGACCTCAAATTTTGCACACAAGTCATAAATGACATAACGGAGCTATGAAAATTTTCGGAACTGTATTCCGACTCCGGTATCAAAAAGTCAACTCCCCGTTCAAATTTCCAAACTTAAATTCTTGTTTTAGCCATTTCAAGTCTAATTTCACTACGGATTTTCAAATAAAATTCCGATCATGCTCCTAAGTCTAAAATCACCATACGGAGCTGTTGGAATCATCAAAATTCTATTCCGGGGTCATTTGCACATAATTCGACATCCGATCACTATTTGAACTTAAACCTTTTAATTGTTTCGTCAAAATTCCATATCTCGGGCTAGGGACCTCAGAATTTGATTCCGGGCATACGCCCAAGTTCCAAATTACGATACGGACCTACCGGTTGGGTTGTTATAAAATCAATCAAAATAGACCACCCCCCCTGAATAAGAATAAGCATTGTCCTGTTGCTTAACAAAAATCAAAATAAGGAAGGGTAGAGAGTAGAGAGAACTTCCTATGTGGTCTCAGCGTGCATAGAAGCATCACCACCCTCGGGCTCCTCCAACTAGATCTCATCATCCTCTGCTCGGGGAGTAGTTGGGTTGGTGAACATCTGGAGCACCTCCTTAACAATGTAGGCAACAAGGTCTGGCTCGTCAGGCTGGCCAGCTGGTGCCACTGGTACTGCTGGGTCTGTTGGTACTGATGGATTTGTCTCCTAACTCCTCAATTGCTCCCCCATGTGCCACCAAGGTATCCATGATAGTCTTATGATTGTCCAAGATCTTCTTCAATGTTTCCTCCACCAACGGAGGAATCTGTGGTGCTGCTGGGGTAGAAGAGTGTGCTGCAATAGCACTGGATATGTCAGACTACTTTGCAGTAGCTGTCTGCATCCAGTTGTTGAGACTCGCCAAGGTCTAGGAGACTCGCTACACAATGAGTGGATAAGTGGAGGAGGAAGGCACTGATACTGATGCTGGTGGCCCTGAAGATGGAGGTGGTGCAGTGGAAGGCCCGGCTGCTGTGGAAGGCATGGAAGCAGAATCTGCAACTACCACCGATGGCTCATCATACTGGCCTACGGTAGTGGTCTCCTTACCCTTATTCTTCGAGTTCCTTGTGTCCTTGAGATATACCAGGAGAAAGGCTTCTTAGCCTGAACCTTTGTATCACAGCTCCTCGCCTCCACCCCGCGTCTGTGAGATATTCTGTGATAGTGTTGGGATACGGGTAGGAGATCTCAGCCTGCCTGACAACCACCGACATGTTGGCCGACATGATGGCACCCACATTGATTGGGTACCAGAACATGATAGATGCCACTAAGACTGACCTGGGGATTGGAAGATTATTCTCATTCCGGCTCGGGTCTATGCGGCTTCACACAAATGTCTTCCACCCTTTTGCCTCAAAGTTGAGGGTGGCTCGTGTAATGGGAACCCCAGTTGTGATCCATAGTGGTGGTGGTCCTGGAAAGGCTAAGATATCTGCTAGCCAAGGGCAAGCTGCATCACCCATTAAAAACTTTTCCAAGTACTGAACTGGCTCCACCTTCTCGAACCCCAAATAGGTGTTCAGAGTGCTCTGATCAAATCTGACCTTCAAGTTCCTCACCTTGGTCACTTTAGTACCCTTCTTGATATGTGCCACATTGGCATAGAACTTCCGTACTAAATGCTTTTTGGCATCCATTACACTCTGAGTGAACCAAGTCTACCCTTTTCTCTCCCTGAACTGTTTAGCCACATTCGGATTGAATCTATCCAAATCCTTCAAAAGAAATTTGTCGCTCAAGTGTAAGCGATCTCTGGGGCCACCACTCTCTCAATTTGGTAAATGTTGTCAGGCTCACAAATCTGTCTTCCCAGGCCTTCTTCTTTTTGACCTCTCTAGGCCGGCCACTCTAGTATCACCCCTCTACCATCATCTGGAATATCATCATCATCATCCACTGAAATTGGTGCAGGAGGAGTGTGTGTAGAAAAAGGTTTTGAACCCTAGCTGCCTTCATCCGAACCCTCAGAAGAACTTGCTAAGGTGGAGGGTTCATTGAGGAGTTGGTATCTCCCAGGGAACTGTGGTGGTTGATATTGGGCCTCAGGTTGTGCCTCTACAAAGTGGCCCTCAGAAGCTTCCCCAGACGTGACATAAGAACTTGATTCAGCGGGCTCTGTGGCCCTGCCTCTCCCCGTGGTTGGCTTATTTGCTATCCCTTTCTGCACTGCAAGTGGTTGAGTACCCATGCCTCGGCCTCGGGAGGGTTCACCCCTACCTTTATAAGTATCACCATGACCTCTTGATCGAACCATTGTCTGCAATACAAAGCAACATGATTCAGTTAAATTTCAGAAACATGCTATAAAAAGTTGCAGACAAAACAGTATGCAAAGGGGAAAGTGCGGTCCGCACAATTCTGACTGCGGCGGCAGAATGCCTTGTGCGGACCGCACAATTTTGAAGTGAGGTCACACAATTAAAGTGTGGGCCGCACAATTATGAGTGTGGCCGCAATTTCTGTTTGGATCTACGGTCACACAAATATTTCTGCGGACCGCACAATTTGAGTGCGGTCCACACATTGAATGCACAAACTTGCCTTAAAACTAAGGATCTGCGGACCGCACAATTTCACGTGCGACCATACAATTCAAAATCCCACGACAATGAACTTAGGTTTTAGTATTTTAGCACAATTTGGACATGGTATTTGCAATATAGACATGGTACATGATTTACCCAACCCCCAATGAGTACATATGAAGTTACCCACATAACTTTAAGCATACATGATGAATTATCTTACATTTTAGGCCTAAATATAACTATACTAATTAATAACAAAAACTATGAAAATTTGAAAAATCTAAACATGAATTGAACATACCCGTGATAAAGGATGCAAGGGAGAATCTAGGCTGATCAAATGAGTGTGATGTTTGAAACAATTTGTGTGCACTGTTCCTGCTTTGGTGTCAAGAGTTTAAAGTGTGTAAAGTTTGAAACAGTGAGAGGAGGGCCTATTTATAGGTTGACCAACTTAGGCCAAAATGTGCAGATGAGTGTGGCCACACAATTTTGTGTGCGGTCCTCACTCTTTACCTGATGCCAGTGAAGATCTGCGGTCAGCACAAAATTGGGTGTGAACGTAGATATTTGTGCGGACCGCACAATTCCAAGTGCGGCCGCAGATTGGCCATTTCTTTGCAATTGCAAACTTCAGAGAGTTTGCATTTTTGGGTCTCCATTTGTGCGGCCGCAGATTCCTTTCTACTGTGGCAATCAATATTGTGAAGTCCGCACAATAAATGTGTGGTTAACACTTTTTCAACACTTAGCCATTTTTCGAGCATAGTTCCTGCAAAGCACACTCATTCCTATAATTCACTTCAAAACCAGTTAACACAAGACAAAACCTATCTAAAAAATAAGAAAAAGAAAAAAACAACATGGGTTGCCTCCCAAGAAGTGCCTAATTTAACGTCGCGGCACGACACACATTATCATCAATCACTTGAAATGAATCAATGCCACGACGTGGCCATCATCAACTTTTACCAAATAATGCTTCACCCGGTGACCATTGACTCTAAACACTTAATCATTTTTATTCTTCAAGTCTAATGCACCAAAGGGTGTCACAATCACAACCTCAAATGGACCAATCCATTTAGACTTCAACTTGCCCAGAAATATTCGTAGCCGAGAATTGAACAACAACACAAGTTCACCTTCTTTGAACTCCTTGTTCCGAATGTACTTGTCATGAAGGTTCTTCATCTTCTCCTTGTATAAGGAAGAACTTGTATATGCATGGTACCGGAATTCATCAAGCTCATTCAATTGTGCCATCCTTAAGTTGGCGGCGACATCCCACTAAAGATTAAGCTTCTTCAATGCCCACATAGCCTTGTGCTCAAGTTCCACCAGAAGGTGACAAGCTTTCCCGAACACCAACCGGTATGGAGACATCCAAATCGGTGTTTTGTAAGCCATCCTATAAGCCTATAGAGCATCATCCAGGTTTTTCAACCAATTCATCCGGTTAGCATTCACTGTCTTTGAAACAATACTCTTGATCTCCCGTTTGGAAACTTCCACGTGTCCGCTTGCTTGAGGATGATAGGGGGTCGAGACTTTGTGAGTGACACCATACTTGGTGAGTAAGGTATCAAAAGCTTTGTTGCAAATGTGTGATCCCCCATCACTTATAATGTCCTTTGGAGTACCAAATCTTGTAAAAATGTTCTTTTTCAAAAATGCCACCACATTTCGAGCTTCGTTGTTGGGTAGAGCAACGGCCTCAACCACTTCGATACATAGTCCACAACTACCAAAATGTAGGTGTTCTCACAAGAGCTTACAAACGGTCCCGTGAAATCAATGCCCCACACATAAAAAATGTCAATTTCCAAGATGGTGGTAAGGGGCATCTCATTTTTCTTAGTAATCCCACCGGCCCTTTGACATTCATCACAATGCTTGACTAAATCACTTGCGTCCTTGTATAGAGTAGGCCAATAGAATCCACAACTCAACATTTTTGCCGCCGTTCTCGCTTCACCATGGTGACCACCATATGGTGAAGAGTGGCAAGCCTCAAGAATTTTCACTTTTTCTTCCTCCGGCACACATCATCGAATCACACCATCGGTACAAATCCGAAAGAGGTACGGTTCATCCCAATAGTAGTCAAGGCAATTCTGTTTGAGCTTCTTCCTTTGGTTTGAAGAGAACTCATTCGGTACAATACCACTCACAAGATAATTTTCTAAGTTGGCGAACCATGGCATCTTGGTCATTGAAATGGCTAGAAGTTGCTCGTCGGGGAAAGAAGCATTTATCTCAAGGCCGTCATATGGCCTCCCATCCTCCTCCAAGCGAGACAAGTGGTTCGCCACTAGGTTTTCACTGCCTTTGCGGTCTTGGATTTCTAGATCAAACTCTTCCAATAAAAGCACCCACCGCATTAACCTCACCTTTGAGTCCTTTTTGCTCATTAAGTACCGAAGCTCTGCATGATCGGTGTGGACAATCACCTTTGTACCCATCAAGTACAGGCAGAACTTCTCCACAGGAAAGACAATAGCAAGGAGATCTTTTTCGGTCACCGTGTAATTGACTTGGGCATCGTTCATGGTCTTACTAGTATAGTAGACCAGAAGGAAGATTTTGTTGATACATTGCCCGACCGCTCCGACCGCCACATCACTTGCGTCACACATGAGCTCAAAAGGCAAGCTCCAATCCGGTGCGGTAATAATAGGAGTATTTTTCAATTTGAACTTGAGCAATTCAAATGACTTCATGCAATCCTCGTTGAAATAGAATTTGGCATCTTTATACAAAAGCTTACACAAGGGGATCACCACTTTGGAAAGATCCTTGATGAAACGGCGATAGAACCTCGCATGACCCAAGAAACTCCTCACTCCCTTCACGGATGTAGGGGGTGGAAGTTTAGAAATCACCTCTATTTTAGCCTTGTCGACCTCAATACCATTCTTTGAAATTTTGTGGCCATGGACAATGCCTTCCTCGACCATGAAGTGACATTTCTCCCAATTGAGTACCAAGTTCGTATCTTCACATCTTGCCAAGACCTTATCCAAAATTTTCAAGCAATCATCAAAAGAATTCCCGACCACTGAAAAGTCATCCATGAAGACCTCAAGAGATTCCTACAGCATGTCGGTGAAGATAGCCATCATACACCATTGCAAACTCGCAGGTGCATTGCATAACCCAAATGGCATCCGCAAGAATGCGAAAGTACCATAGGCACATGTGAAAGTAGTCGTCTCTTAGTCCTCCGGAGCAATACGAATTTGATTGTAGCCGGAATATCCATCAAGGAAACAATAGAAAGCACGGTCGGACAACCTATCAAGCATTTGATCAAGGAAGGGAAGTGGGAAATGATCTTTCCTAGTGACTTTGTTGAGCTTGCGATTGTCCACACACACTCTCTACCTGGTCACCGTTCTTGTAGGAATCAACTCATTCTTGTCATTGGTGACCACAGTCATGTGCCCTTTCTTTGGGACACATTGCACCGGAGAGGTCCACGAGCTATTAGAAATGGAGTAAACAACCCCAGCATCCAACCACTTTATGATCTCTTTCTTGACCACCTCTTGCATTACTTCATTTAAGCTTCTTTGATGTTCAATAGAGGGTTTGGAATCCTCCTCCAAAATAATCTTGTGCATGCAAAAGGCGGGGCTTATACCCCGAATATCAGCCAATGTCTATCTGATAACTTTCTTCCTCTTTTGTAGCATCGCCAATGTGGAGTCTACCTGCACGTTAGTCAAACAGGAGGAAAGCATAACCGGTAAAGTAGAACAAGGGCCAAGGAATTCATACCTGAGATGTGGAGGCAATGGCTTTAATTCCAAAGTGGGAGTCTCCTCGATTGAGGGCTTTGTTGGAGGAGTCTTCTAGTATTCAAGATCCTAGGACAATTTTCACGGTTCATAAATGTAAGACCCCATTACTTGCAATGCATTCACATATTCCACATAGTCATCCTTCTCAACATCATCATCAAGGTTAAGCAAAACGGCCTCTAAAGTATCTTCAATATTCATTGTGGAAATAGCATAATCAATAATCACATCGGTCACCAAATCCACCAATGAACAAACTTCATTGCTATTCGGTTGCCTCATAGATTTGCATACATGCAAACACCTTTTCATCACCCACCCAGAAGGTGAGCTTACCGGCTTCCACATCAACAAGAGTATTTTCCGTAGCAAGGAAATGTCTACCCAAAATAATAGGCACCTCATAGTCTACTTCACAATCAAGAATCACAAAGTCCGCCGGGAGGTTGAACTTATCAACACGGACCAACACATCATCAATAATACCCAATGGTCTCTTCATAGTACAATCCACCATTTGTAGCCTCACAAAAGTGGGTCTTGGTTGCCCAATCCCCAACGTTTTGAAAATCGAGTAGGGCATCAAGTTGATACTCATCCCTAGATCACAAAGAGCTTTGGCAAAGTCGGTGCTTCCAATGATACAAGGGATTGTGAAAGCGCTTGGATCTTTCAATTTAGGAGCCATTGAGTGCACAATTGCACTCACTTGATGTGTCATCTTTATAGTCTAACAATTCATCGACCTCTTCTTTGTCACTAAATCCTTTATGAACTTTGCATATCCGGGCATTTGTTCCAAAGCCTCAACCAATGGCACATTAATAGATAAGCTCTTCATCATGTCAATGAACTACTTGAATTAGTTATCGCCATTTTACTTGGCAAGCCTTTGAGGGTATGGAGGAGGAGGCCTTGGCATTGGTGCCTTAGCCTTTGGCACTACCGGTTCCGGTATGTCAACAATGTGTTCCCTAGACGGGTTCATTTCTTCTTGAGTCTCCTCCACATTTTCATCAATATCAATTCTCACTTCGTCATTTGCTTGCACCACATTATTTGGAATCTCATCTTCTTGAATCACTTGTTCATATCCAAAAATTTTCTTTGACTTGAGATGGTTTCATCCCCACCTTTTCCACTCCTTATAGTCATGTCCATGGCTTGTCCCGTGTTGTTTCCACCCTTCGGGTTCACCACCGTGTCACTTGGTAGTGCCTCCTTAGGACGAGTGTTCAAATCTTATGAGATTTTCCCCAATTGAACTACCAAATTGCGAATTGAAGTGTTGTAAGAGGCTAGTTGAGCATCAGAGTCGGCATTCTTGTCCTTCATTTGTTTGAACATGTTCTCAATTCTCCCCATCTCATTATTGGAAGAGCTAGGCCCATGCGAAAGATAAGGAGGCGGGTTACTTGGTTGTTGATACATCGGGGGCCTTTAAAATCCCGACCCCAGATTCCCTTGGTTATTGTTCCAACCCCCTTGGTTGTTGCCTCCCCAATATCCTTGATTGTTGCCACTCCAATTGCCTTTTTTTGTTTTGACCATTCCAATTGCCTTGATTGTTTTGAATGTTCCAATTACCTTGGTTGTTACCACCACTCCAATTGCCTTGGTTGTTTGAGTTCCAATTTCCTTGATTACCTTGAGATCACCATTGTTGTTGATTAGGGCCTTGAGAGTTGTTTCTTTGCCCTTGGAAGTTGTTCACATATTGCACTTCCTCCTCTTGTTCATTGTAGGATTCATCTTGTCAAATCCACTATCTTCGTGCACATATTGTTCTGCATGGTTTGGCACTTGTTGACCCTTTTGCCTTCGCTTATTCACCATCATATTTACACCTTCCATTGAATTTACTTGTTTAGGACCTTGAACTTATTGAAGTTGAGGTTTGGCTAATTGATTCATCGTGGTGGTCAACTCGACAATTGCTTGCCCATGATCATGCAATTCTTTATGTAGGTGAATCACATTTGGATTACCTTGAGGAACATTTGCTCTACTTTGCAATACCGATGAAGTATCCGCCATTCCATCTAAGATATCACAAGCTTCAGCATATGGTATTGTCATGAAATTTCCACCAACAAGTTGGTTAACCACTCATTGATTGGTAGTATTGATCCCCCTATAGAAAGTTTGTTGAATCATAGCCTCCGTCATATCATTGTTTCGGCACTCTTTCACCATAGTACGGTACCTCTCCCATATCTCATGCAAAGGCTCATTGGGTTCTTGCTTGAATGCTAGAAACTCGTCTCTAAGAGTAACCATATGCCCGGGAGAAAAGAACTTGGAAATGAATTTCTCTGCCAATTCATCCCATGTACGGATAGAATGGTTTGGCAATCTTTCTAACCAATACAAGGCTTTCCCCCGTAGAGAGAAGGGAAATATCCTGCCTCAACCTAAGAGCATCCTCGAAGATGTTGGTCTGTTTCCTCCCCCAGGAAGTGTCGACAAACCCCTTCAAGTGTTTGTATGCATTTTGACTCGGAGCCCTGGTGAAGAATCCCCATTGCTCTAGCAATGTGAGCATAACATTAGTGATTTGGAAGTTGCCCGCCCTAATATGGGGCGGGACTATGGCACTTGTAGATCATTCATTTGGCAACACCAGGTGTGGAGCCGCTCTTGGTGGAGATGGGGAAGGAATGGGAACATTGTCTTGAGGCAGGCGGACTCGTCTATTTGCTTGAGGTTCAAGAGGAACCTCTTCAACTTGGTCATCCTCTCCGTCATCCCCCAATGGCAAGTTTTCGAGAGGATCATTGTTGTTGAGAGCCATTTATGTACCTACAATTGTTTCACCAAAAAAGATTAGTAACACGAAAGGAAAGGAAGAGGAGTCACACACAAAACAAAATATAAAGCTAAATCAGTTTTTAGCTCCCCGACAACGGCGTCAAAAATTTATCTCGCCCAAGTCACACCTCAAATTGGGATTGTGAAGCGGTCGATTACAATAATAATTACCCAATTAAGAGTCGAGATCGAATCCACATGGAGCGTAGATGGGATTAGGTATATATTCGAACTAAGCGCATAAAGTGTCTAAGATGCACTTTCACAATCTTTGTTTTGATTCTACTTCTAAATTATGCTATGGTTTGCAAATGTAAAATATGAAACTAAGGAATGATATTTTGGTTGTTGTTTTTAAAATATGTAAAAGGTCTAGGGTTGTGACTTCCACCTAGGTATTTCCTTAACGGGTTGTGGGCTTTAGAGAGAGTTTCATTGGTCGGGGTGTATTATAGCAATTAACACATAATTACCCACTCAATACCTCTCGGTAAGAGAGTGGTTTTGCCCAATTTGGCTTTCTCAAGTCCAAATGGGTATTGCAAAAAACAGTTGATAAATGCTCAAATCAGGTTCTACTATCTCTAGATTCAACCCTTTAATTGGGACTATCAATCTCTTGAGTTCATCCAAATTTGCTAAGTTTTCCTAGACTTTGTCTCTCTTTCTCAAGAAGAGACTAAGTCAAATAGGTATGAACTAATGTTTGCAACCATTAGTTCTACAATTATAAGCAAGCACTAGGGTAAATATTACACACCCAACCATAAACAAGCCCTAAATCAAACACCCATTAAGTACCCACACTAGGGTTGTGTCACAACCCTAGCTAGAAATTTGGCTACTCATATGGGTGATAAAAAAAATAAAGAAGAAAAGATGATTAAACTCATATTTTATGATAACTAGATGAAAATCCAATGTCAAATCAACAATATATGATAAAGTTTCCTAAAACAGTAAAGAAAATCGGCTACAAACTTTCAGGTGTTCAAAACTTAACTTAATTTTATCAAAAAAGACTATTTATACACAGCTAAACTTTTTGGATAAAATTTCCCTTTCGGAGGTTCTGCGGCCGCACAATTCTGTGTGTGGTCCGCACTTTGTTGTAGCTCTTGACATGAGTGGTTTCTGCGGCCGCACAATTCTGAACTGCGGCCGCATTTCTTGAGTTTTGCGGACCGTATAATTCTGAGTGCGGCCGCACTTTTGATTTTTGCGGCCGCACAATTATAGTGCAGTCCGCACTTCTTGATGGTCTCACATTTCCAACTCTCTAAACCTTGCCTTCTGCGGCCGCACAATTATTGTGTGATCCGCAGTTTTCAATGCAGCTCTGTCAAAATTTCTTCATGATCTGCAGCCGCAGACAGAATTCTGCGGTCCGCACTTTAGCCTTTTTGCTTGACCTTTGTCCTTTGTTCAAAAACACTCTTTCTTGAGTTGAATTTTATCACTTTGGCTCATCTTTCAATACTCCTGCAAGTAAGCATATTTTATCAGTTTTCGGGAATATATATAAATATTTTTGAACTAAAACGAAAGTCAAAAGGGCGCAAATAAGTAGTCAAAATCCCCACCTATTGCCCTATCCAATTTATAGACCAATTTTGGTCAGTATTGTTAAATTTTAATTATTTATAAAAAAAATATATTTTTATCTATATTTTGAATTGTAAACATGTTATGCTTTTACTTTGAACACAATTTAATTTCTTCTTAGAAAGTTCCAAGTTTATTTTTAATTTCATATAAGAAAAGAACCATTCTTACTTCTTCATCAAATTATTTTTAATGTGAATTTATAACGAAACTAAGAATATTATAATTCAAACAACTATTTATGGATGTCCATATTATTTTAACGTTGACTTCAATCATGTACTATTTTTTTATAACAATATACATATATAATTCTAAAATTATTTCACAGTGAATAGAGTAAAAGGTAAAACTAAAGCATATTCTTAGTTTGAAAATTAAAGTTAAGTTGAAAAAAGTATTTGAAAACTATATTTAGACTTACCTTTTAAAGTTATTTCCGAAAAAAAGTTTAAGAGTCATAAACAAAATGAAATGTTGTTGTAAGCATTGTTAATACAAATTAATACATCATTATGCATATTCTGCTTGGACTTCTAAACTACAAATACATTCATAATGTGAAAGAAAAATAAACCTCACGCTATTAATATTATTTAATACTCCTATGTTTTAGCAATTCTAGGTTACTATGAAAGGAAAGTAATAATAAAATTATATTATCCGTTAAAAGAGGGTTTTGATGAAATAGAATTTTTATTAAGCAAATTTAAAATATAAAAAAATTAACACATAAAGAAGCTAACGAGATTTAATATATAAAATATACATACATTAATGTTACATAATGTAACAATTAAAAATTTAATTACATATTGTAATTTTTCGACGAAGGAATATCTATCAACTCTCTTCGAACAAGAGTAACTCTGTCCCTGCTCCTAGTTTTGCATATTACATAGAACTACGTACAGTGCGTCTACGTCTTGAAAAAATAATATATGAAGGAAAAGCAAAATCTCAAAACGTTAATCTTTTTGAAATATTGTCAACTATGGAAAAAAATTAATGATGAATGAGAAGCTGATCATAAAAAAGATTTAAAAGTTTGACATAAGCGAAAAGTCCAAATTTGGTTACGAGCTCTTCATCTCGATTGTTTTCGATTGTAATTGTATACGGTCAAAATCTACTTCGACCTTTGTACAACTGGTCAAGATGGGAACATAATGGACCGAAGAGCGTCTTCATAATATCGAGATGAGATCCGAAGCCAGGTTACCGAGCTTCGAGTTTCAGGGACCGATCAGTACCGAGCTCGAAGTCACTATCGAGTTCGAATCCAAATTGAACTATGATGCGAAGCGACGCTATCGAGCTTAAGAGCCAAAGGCAGAACAATACTGAGCCCAAATCAATACCGGGCCCCGAGTCAATATCGAGCTCGAGTCAATATCGAGCTCTAAATCTGGAGATCGATTAACATCAAGCCCGATCAAGATCAAGCTAAGGCACAAGAGCCGTTACAGCCGCACTGAGGGAGAGAATCTCTGCGAGAATTAGGGAAAAACAAATCTATCATGAGTTCTCCACTATGTATTTTTAGTCTTATACAAAATAGGATCCCTCCACTATAAGAGGGATGACTATTA
Source organism: Nicotiana otophora (assembly GCA_000715115.1). Lineage (NCBI taxonomy): Eukaryota > Viridiplantae > Streptophyta > Magnoliopsida > Solanales > Solanaceae > Nicotiana > Nicotiana otophora. The sequence continues at coordinate 69,333 of AWOL01S0062265.1, forward strand.
TTTCTGTAGCCATCCAACCATTAAGGCATTGATACACCATAACTCAGATACTGTTGAGACACTCCCATATTGAGAGATTATCCTTTTTAAACTTTATACATTGATTCATCTTGCTTATCCATAAATCATCCTCCATTCAACTTTGTTTATATTTCATTCTTTACAGTTAATACAAGATATTCCTACTTACTTTTATGATATGTGCCAGGTTATACCATGTACCCTTAGAACTACGTACAAATACAATTCTATCCATTTTTCGGGTAAACAGTTTGGCGCCCACCGTGGGACTAATGATAACAGTGGTTATTTGATACGAATCTCTGCAAAACACACCATTTTAAGCTTGTTTTTGGAAGTGTCTTTGGTTTCGGATTAGCAACGACGAACTCTAAATTAATGGCCTTACCTATCGTCAACGAAGCTGGCCTTCAAGATGAGAACAACAACTTGACGCACAGGGGCGAAAGGCCGCTTGTCGATGCCGTTGGAATTCAAGTCGGAGTGCCATTAGACGTTAATTCGCATGTGGCTATTGAGGCAAACCAACATTCTGAACCCGAAAATAGCATTCATGGCGGTACTCGATCTGCAGTTCGAGATACCCATAATGTTGAGGAAAACAAAATCAGCTTGCGTATGATTTTCAAAATGTTGCAAGCTCAACAGGTAGCGATAGCTCAGTTGCAGAGTCAAACCTAGATACCGAGCAGGCCAGAGCCCAGTCCACCACGAGAAGTCACCCACAGAACGGAGCCAGCTATAGTAAGGTCAAATGAGCAAGAATCAGGTACTAACCCTGAAATTACTAAAATGTTCCAAGAACTAACCAAACGAATAGAGTCAGGAGAAAGGAGGATCGAGGCAAACGACAAAAAGGTAAAAACGTATAATTCCAGGGTTGATCAGATCCCGGGGGCACCACCGATATTGAAGGGCTTAGATTCCAAAATATTCGTACAAAAGCCTTTCCCCCCAAGCGCGGCTCCTAAACCGATCCCAAAGAAGTTTTGCATGCCCGAGATTCCTAAATATAATGGAACGACTGACCCCCAACGTATATGTCACCTCTTACACATGTGCCATTAAAGGGAACGACCTAGAGGACGATGAAATCGAATCTATATTATTGAAGAAATTCGGTGAAACCCTGTCAAAGGGAGCAATGATATGGTATAATAATTTACCGTCCAACTCTATCAATTCTTTTGCTATGCTTGCAGATCCTTTCGTAATAGCACACGCTGGGGCCATAAAAGTCGAGATCAGGAAGTCGGACCTGTTCAAGGTAAGATAAAAATATAACGAGATTCTAAGGGAGTTCGTATCTCATTTCCAAATGGAACGAATGGATCTACCACCAGTCACAGATGATTGGGCTGTTCAGGATTTCACTCAAGGTATGAACGAACGAAGTTCGATGGCTTCACGGCGATTGAAGCATAACCTGATCGAGTACCCAGCTATTACTTGGGCCAACTTGCACAATCGGTATCAATAAAAAATTAGAGTCGAAGACGATCAGTTGGGTTCTAGCCCGCTGTTAGAAGGGGCATCAATCGAGAACAATGGCCGATCAGGGACCGATACCGACCATATAGTGGAGACCATAGGGTGAACGAACCAAGACGTAATCCCGTACAAGGCAATAAAAGAAGTGATCGAGGCCAAGGATGTCGGGGGCTGATGAGCAGAAATGGGTTCGACAGGCATACCAGACCTAAGGAAGCACCACGATTATCGGAGTATAATTTCAGCATCGATGCATCCGCCATCGTGTCAGCAATCGGACACATCAAAGATACTAAATGGCCTCGACCTATGCAGATTGATTCTGCCCCGAGGAATCCCAATAAAATGTGTGAATATCATGGCACTCGCGGCCACAGAACGGAAGATTGCAGGCAACTAAGAGAGGAGGTAGCTCAGTTATTCAATAAAGGGCACCTTCGAGAATTTATAAGCGACAAGGCTAAACATCATTTCAAAAATAGGGATTTCGGTAGGCAAAATGAACAGGAAGAACCACAACACGTCATCCACATGATCATCGGTGGCAACGATATTCCTCAAGGGCCGGTGCCTAAACGCACTAAGATATCAGTTACGAGAGAGAAGTGATCTCGAACTCAGGATTACGCACCCATAGGAACCCTGTCCTTTAATAATGAAGATGCGAAAGGAGTCATATAACCTCACAACGATGCACTGGTAATATTTGTACTTATAAATAAAACTAAAGTTAAGCGTATGTTAATTGATCCAAGTAGCTCGGCCAATATTATTAGATCAAAGGTCATAGAACAGCTCGTTCTACAGGACCAGGTCATACCCGCAATCCTGGTTCTAAGCAGATTCAATATGGCATGTGAAACTACCCAAGAAGAAATCATTCTGGCAATAAACATGGCTGGAACCATCCAAGAAACGAAGTTTCACGTAATCGAAGGCGATATGAGGTACAATGCCCTTTTTGGAAGGCCATGGATCCACAATATGAGAGTTGTACCTTCGACCCTACACCAGGTTCTGAAATTCCCAACATCGGAGGGAGTCAAAACAATTTACGGAGAACAACTGACCGCAAGAGAAATGTTTTCCATCGAAGAAGCAACGCCGATATCTTCACTATCATTGGCAAAAGAATCAGGTTTGAAGGAGGAATGAAATGCCAAATAGCAATCACAAACATCAGCTTCGACCCAATTAGAGAATCAGAATACTGACGAAGATGATGAACATGGGGTCCATCGATCCTTCATGGTCCCCGATGATTCCGATGCTACTCAATCAACGGTCGCAGAACTGGAGCAAGTCATACTGATCGAGTATCTTCCTGAACGAAAGGTATACCTGGGCACGGGGTTAAATTCAGAGCTCAAGAGAAAGCTTATTCAATTTCTTATAACTAACATAGACTATTTCGCTTGGTCCCATCTTGACATGACAGTGATCCCACCGGGAATTACCACTCATAAGCTAAGCTTGGACCCAAAGTTCCACCCGGTAAAACAAAAAAGAAGGCCCCAGTTCGAGGTCAAACATGCCTTCATCAAAGACGAGGTAATCAAACTTCTTAAAATAGGGTCCATTCGGGAAGTAAAGTACCCCAAATGGCTAGCAAATGTGGTGGTAGTCCCTAAAAAGGGGAAAAACTTAGAATGTGTATAGATTATAAAGACCAGAACAAAGCATGTCCTAAGGATTCTTTTCCTTTGCCTAATATCGATCGTATGATCGATGTTAGGCCAGCCACGAGACTCTCAATTTTTCCGATGCTTATTCCGGGTACAACTAAATATAGATGAACTCAGAAGATCAGGAAAAGACCTCGTTTATCACTAAGTACGGGACTTACTGTTATAATGTAATGTCATTCGGTTTAAAAACTTCTAGTGCAACTTATCAACGCTTAGTAAACCAACTGTTCGAAAAGAAAATAGGAAAATCAATGGAAGTTTATATTGATTACATGTTAGTTAAATCCCTACGAGCAGAGGACTATTTAAAGCATTTGTAGGAAACTTTCGACATACTGAGGGAATACAATATGAATCTCAACCCCAAAAAATGTGCATTCGGGGTTGGTTCGGGCAAATTTCTCGATTTTATGGTGTCAAATCGAGGAATTGAGATTAACCCCGATAAAATCAAAGCTATCGAGGACATCACAGTGGTAGATAATGTAAAGGCCGTACAGAGGCTAACGGGACGGATAGCCGCCCTGGGACGATTCATCTCGAGATCCTCGAATACGAGCCACTAATTTTTCTCTCTGCTTAAGAAGAAAAGCAATTTTGCGTGGACTACGGAATGTTAGCAGGCTCTGGAAGAACTAAAACGGTACTTATCGAGCTCGCCATTTCTTCATACCCCGAGGGCAGATGAATAGATTTATCTCGGAGATAGCGGTAAGTGAAGTCCTAGTTCGAGAAGAACGAGGTACGCAATTTCCTATTTATTATGTCAGTCAAACTTTAGGCGAAGCCGAAACTAGATATCCACACTTAGAAAGAATAGCGCTTGCTTTAATAAGTGCCTCTAGAAAATTAAAACCATATTTCCAGTGCCATCCGATACATGTTGTAACAACTAATCCTTTACGAAATAGTTTACACAAACTTGAGCTTTCAGGTCGATTGGCCAAATGGGCCATAGAGATCGGCGGGTACGACATCGAGTATCGACCTCAAACCGCTATTAAATCTCAAATTTTAGTGAGATTTGTGGCCGACTTTACGCCGGCCCTCGTACTCGAAATTGAAAAGGAATTACTAATAAAATCGGGTACCACTTCTGTAGTCTGGACCCTCTTTATGGACGGTGCCTCGAACGCAAAAGGGTCCGGGCTAGGCATCATACTAAAATCACCAACAGGTAATGTAGTTAGATAGTCTATTAAAACTACAAAATTGACTAACAACGAGGCTGAGTATGAGGCCGTAATTACAGGTCTCGAATTAGCTAAAAGTTTGGGAGCCGAGGTCGTGGAGGCTAAATGTGATTCCCTCCTCGTGGTAAATCAAGTCAACTGGACCTTTGAAGTCCAAGAAGATCGAATGCAGAGGTACTTGGATATATTATAAGTGACTCTACATAGATTTAAGGAATGGACTTTGCAACATGTGCTTCGAGAACAGAACAGTGAGGCCGACGCTCTTGCAAACTTAGGATCTTTGGTCGAGGATGACGAACTCAACTCGAGGACTGTCGTACAACTCATGAAATCGGTAATCGAAGAAGGCCATGCTGAGATAAACTCCACAAGCCTAACCTAGGATTGGAGAAACAAATATATAGAGTACTTCAAGAACGAGAAACTTCCATAGAATCCAAAGGAATCGAGGGCTCTACGCACAAAAGTTGCACGGTTCACCTTATCCAATGATGGAATGCTGTTTAGAAAGATGTTCGATGGACCACTGACAATATGTTTGGGACCAGAAGATACCGACTACATCCTACATGAGATTCACGAGGGCACTTGTGGGAATCATTCCGGTGCAGATTCATTAGTCCACAAAATAATTAGAGCATGATATTATTGGATCGATATGGACAAAGATGCAAGGGAGTTCGTTCGAAAATGTGACAAATGTCAAAGACATGCGCCTATGATTCATCAACCCGGGGAACTTCTCCATTGGGTCCTATCTCATTGGCCTTTCATGAAATAGGGAATGGACATCTTCGGCCCCCTCCCATCGACCCCAGGTAAGGCTCGGTTTTTTTTTGTTTATGACTGATTATTTCTCTAAATGGGTTGAAGCATATGCTTTCGAGAAAGTCAGAGAAAAGGAGGTAATAGACTTCATTTGGGACCACATCATATGTCGGTTCGGGATACCATCCGAGATTGTATGCGATAATGGAAAGCAATTCATCGGAAGCAAAGTAACTAAATTTCTCGAAGACCACAAAATCAAAAGGATCCTTTCGACACCTTACCATCCCAGCGAGAACAGACAAGCTAAATCGACAAACACAACCACCATCCAAAATCTTAAGAAAAGATTAACCGATGCTAAAGGTAAATGGAGAGAGATACTACCCGAGGTCCTGTGGGCATACCGAACAACATCAAAATCCAGTACCGGAGCAATACCATTCTCATTGGTTTATGGCGCCGAAGCTCTTATCCCGGTTGAGGTAGGATAACCTAGCATTAGATTTCGGTATGCGACAAATGAGTCGAATAATGAAACAATGAACACGAGCCTTGAATTATTGGATGAAAAATGAGAAGCGATTCTCGTCCGATTAGCCGCCCAAAAATAGCAGATCAAAAGATACTATAATCGAAGAACCAATCTTCGTCATTTTAAGATCGGGTATTTAGTGCTGAGGAAAGTTACCCTCAACACCCAAAATTCGAATGAAGGAAAACTGGGTCCGAACTGTGAAGGACCATATCAGGTTCTCGAAATCGTCGGTAAAGGATCCTACAAGCTCGATGTAATAAACAGCAAACAACTACCAAGCAATTGGAACGTGTCGCACCTAAAACGATACTACTGTTAAGGTACAACCTCCTATGTTCATTTATATTTCGAAATTAACCCTTGCAGGTGTTCGAACAGAAACAGGAATGGATTATTCAACTCGAAGCCTTTAGGCCTGAAAGCACGCGTTTCACTCTTTTTTCCTTTGACCAATTTTGTCCCAAATGGGTTTTTCGGCAAGTTTTTTAATGAGGCAACCATTGATCGTGCTAACTTAGTACAATTCAACAGTATCTGAGGCCTCTTTACAATAGACCTCGAATACTGGGGGGGGGGGGGGGCATTTACCCTCAAAAATATCAAGTAAGTTCGATGCAAGGATGTTACTTCATAACAACAGGGTTTCGATAGGAAAAGTTGTAAGAACCAAATGGTCAAAACAAACCATGCTCGTGTAGTTTGCTCGATCCCTGGTACAAAACATGAACACATGTATAATGACATAAAGAGAAATTTCTTCTTTGCCGATACCTCATGTCTCGGAATCCATCCTCTATTTCATGATCTATTATGCAAACATGCTTAAGGGCCGACCATTACCCCATAAATCGAGGATTGCCAACCAAAAAATCAACGAGATCAAGCCCCACACTAAGCCTACGGGCTACATTACTTCGAGTTCGAGCAATCACTCACTCGACTATAAGGCATACGGGCTACCTTACTTCGAGTTCGAGCAATCACTCACTCGACTATTAAGCCTACGGGCTACCTTACTTTGAGTTCGAGCAATCACTCGACTATTAAGCCTACTGGCTACCTTATTTAGAGTTCGAGCAACCACTCACTCGACTATTAAGCCTACAGGCTACATTACTTCGAGTTCGAGAAATCACTCACTTGACCAATAAAGCCTAAGGTTTACTCTTATTTCGAGTTCGAGCAATCGCTCACTCGACTACTAAGCCTACGGGCTACCTTACTTCAAGTTCAAGCAATCAGTCACTCGACCAAAATATCCTAAAGGCTGCTCTTATTTTGAGTTCGAGCAATCACTCACTCGACTACTAAGCCTACGGGCTACATTACTTCGAGTTTGAGTAATCACTCACTCTACCAATATAGCTTAAGGCCTACTCTTATTTCTAGTTCGAGCAATCACTCACTCGACTACTAAGCCTACGGGCTACATTACTTCGAGTTTGAGTAATCACTCACTCTACCAATATAGCTTAAGGCCTACTCTTATTTCTAGTTCGAGCAATCACTCACTCGACTACTAAGCCTACGGGCTACATTACTTCGAGTTCGAGCAATCACTCACTCGACTACTAAGCCTACGGGCTACATTACTTCGAGTTCGAGCAATCACTCACTCGACCGATAAAGCCTAAGGGCTACTCTTATTTTGAGTTCGAGCAATCACTCACTCGACTAATAAAGCCTAAGGGATAACAATTACTTCGAGTTCGAGCAATCACTCGACTAATAAAGCCTACGGGCTAACAATTACTTCGAGTTAGAGCAATCACTCTACTATTAAGTCTACGGGCTACATTACTTCGAGTTCGAGCAATCACTCACTCGATCGATAAAGCCTAAGGGTAGCTCTTATTTCGAGTTCGAGCAATCACTCACTCGACTATTAAGCCTACGGGCTACCTTACTTTGGGTTCGAGCAATAATTCACTTGACCAATAAGCCTAAGGGCTAACAAGTACTTTGAGTTCGAGCAAAGCACTCACTCGACCATAAAGCCTACGGGCTACATTACTTCAAGTTTAAGCAATCAGTCACTCGACCATAAATACTAAAGGCTACTCTTACTTCGAGTTCGAACAAGCACTCACTTGGTTATAAAGGCTACAAGGTCCGAATTTGATCATATTGCCTAAAGCCTCGAACCTATGAAAACTTTCATAAGGCATGAATGAAAGAAAATCTTCACAAGACAGAAAATAAAATGGAGATAAGTCGGGAAAGGAAAATATCTTTATATATATATGAGAGTATTTACAACGTCCGATCAGGACACTACCCAAAAAAACTCAAAATGGGAAAAACCCTAATTATCTCCGGGGCAGTCTCTTCTCCATCGGGCTCCTCCTCGCTCTCATACCCACTGCTGCTCCCATCATCATCATCATCATCATCATCATCATCATCATCGGAAGCTAAGGCTCCACCATCGGCTTCAAGCTCTTTAGCCCTTTTTATCTCTTCGGTAAGATCGAAACCTCGAGCATGGATCTCCTCGAGGGTTTCCCTCCGAGATTGGAATTTGGAAAGTTTCGCAATCCAATGTGCTCAAGTTTTAGCGGTCTCGGTTGCCTCTCTCGCTTGTACCTGAGCGATTTCAGAATCGGCCCCATAGACAGCCACGAATGCATCCGCATCGGCCTTTGCTTTTTCGACTTCAGATTTAACCTTGGCAAGTTCGGAAGCCAACTGAGCCTCGAGCTCCTCTATTTTTCTTGCTTGAACCGAGCTCCTCTCCTTCATGCCTTGAAGTTGACTTTTGGCCGATGATAATTGGGCTCGAGCAGTTTTCTTTTCTACAGTGAGGCGGTCTATGCCATATTTCCATCCCAAGATGTCCGCCTTTATCGTATCGACCTCCTCACGAAGCTTCCCAATCACCTCAAGCTTCTGCTACAGCTGTGAGATCAAAATATTAGCCACCGTTCCATAATCGAGCCCATGGGTTTGTAAGATTATCATTACCTGCTCGATCAGGTCGGTCTGGTCTTGATGAGCCTTGGCCAACTCGGCTTGAAGGTCCCTGATTTCCTCTTCCCTTTGCCCGCAGAGGCGTTTAAGGATGTTTCTCTCCTCCGTGACCCTTCGAAGGTCGGCCTCGTACCGACTCAGCTCGGCTCGAGACCGAGAACATGCTTCTCGATGAACCGCTGAGGCCTACGAAGAAATAAGAAAAGAAGTTAGAAAAGAAAAATAAACATAAAAGTGGTACCAACGAAGGGAGTTAAAGCTTACCCGATTCAGAGCTTGTTGCACTTCGTAGAAAAGGCCTGACACATCACTAGGGCCAGCAACATCCTGGACACCAGTAAACAAATCATGGAAAGGGTCCTCTCCCTCATGAGATCGTCCTACCTCGAGGGTCCCCAAAGTTTGTGCTTCCCGAATCGCCCCTTCGGAAAAAGCAGGGAGAGTAGGCGAATCTCCGATTACTATTGCCCCAAGCGAGTCGCTTGGGCCGTTCTCCTCAGTTCATAGAGCTTCAGGACTGGCCCCTTCAGATATACCCACCGTTTCTTGACTTCGGTGGGAGGCATCCTCGATCTCTAACGATTCGGGGACTCAGCCTGAATCCTTCTCCGATATCCCCTAAGTTCGAGGCGGAGCTTCATAAACCCTATCGATCCAGCAGCCCTTTGGGGCATCGATGGTTTTCTTCACTCGGGTAACCAGTATGGAGCCGTCGTTTTCTTATTCTTTTTCGTCTTCATCCCTCAGACACCGAACAGATTCTTCGATCAAAGGGATGATTTTCCTCCTCGGCTTACGAGCCGTCCTTGTCTTAAGTTCTGGATCCTCGGAAGTAGAGGATTTTTTTCTCTTATTGCCCTTCGTTGGTTTCGGAACCGGGGCCGAGTCTCTTCCTCACTAGATGGGGGCCTCATAACCGCATCTTTGCCCAGGCCTACGCACAAGAAAATTGGTTAAGTATATGGAAAACATTCTGTTCGAACCATCAAAGACATGGGAAAGAGGCTTACCATAATTTTTGGCCTGTCATCGGCCCTTTGACAAATCACGCCATGAGCGCTCAGCGTATGTAGAGGTCAAAGCCAGGTCCCGTACCCAGCTCTTAAGGTTAGGAACTGCACCAGGCATCCAAGGGACCGTTACATCGCAGAAGTGGATATCGGTGAGATAGAAACGAAGAGGAAAAATAATAGGAGATAACAGTAGAATTACACTTACACTTCATGTTCCATTCCTCGGGAAATGGCATTTTCTCGGCCGGAATTAGGTCTGAAGTCTTCACTCGAACGAACCTGCCCATCCAGCCTCGATCCTTGTCCTCATCCATGCTCGAGAACAACACCTTGGTAGCCCAACGCTGGAGTTTTATTAACCCACCTCGATAGAGGCGGGGGCTATACAATCTAATGAGGTGGTCGAGGGTGAAACGCATCCCCTCAATTTTATTCACGAAGAAGCGGATCAGAATAACGATCCGCCAAAAAGAAGGATGGATTTTGTCACGATCCAATTTCACTTAAAGGTCGTGATGGCGCCCAACACTACAGCTAGGCAAGCCAACTAATATATTAAACATATATCAATTATTTTAAGAATAATTTTCTAAGTAACTTTATTCTTTTACTAGCAATATTAAAGAAAATAGAAAATATATCGATTAATTTAAATTCAAGAAAAATAATCAACTCCCAATTCTACCAATGTGTATGCCAAGACCTGGTGTCACAAGTGTATGAGCATCTAGTAGATTATACAAAAATCTCAAACACTATCTGAAATAAAATAGACAGAATACAAATACAAGAAGAGGCATTGGTAGCTGCATAACAGCTCAGAAAGGCAGCTCACCACTACGCCTATGGATAACGTGGATGTGCAATGATAGGTCCTCCACTAGTGCCTGTCTCAGATCCTGCACTAAAAGTGCAGCAAGTGTAGCATGCGTACGTAAACAACGTGTACCAGTAAGTATCATGCCTAATCTCGAAGAGGTAGAGACGAGAGGTCGACTTTGACACTCACTAAGGGTCAATAATAATAATTGAAATAAAAATAGAGTATTTAGATCAACATGATTCATAAAATTTATAATAATTCTTACTTAACAACAGAAGTAATTAAATTCCTCTGAATGCAACAAATACCAATATATTAATTAAATTCACAAGCTGCAATTAAACATCAAGGTATCGTGTAATTATTATTATTATTAGGCACAATTTCTGCCGAGGTCATACGGCACGTTCCAAAGTGTCGTGTACACTGCTGAGGGATGTGCGGCGCGATCCATAGATGCATCTGTACTGCCGAGGCATTCGGCCCGCTTCCACAAGAAAGGAGGACATTTTTTATGTACCTCCGGAATGAGAGTATATTTATTATAAGATAAATTCGAGAGAATGAACAATTTCTTTTAACAATTAATTACTTTTAAACAGAAATTAAACATATGAGGTTTCCATCTTTTTCTATCTTTCCCTAACAATTTACAATATATATAATAATTTAATTAAATAAAGGATACAATTTACACAAGTCATTCATGCTTTGAGTCCTAAACTACCCGGACTTTAGCATTTACAGTAGCTACGCACGGACTCTCGTCACCTCTTGCGTACGTAGCCCCCCACAATTAGCAACAATTATTAATTTAATTACCTAAGGGGTAATTTCCCCCTCACAGGATTAGACAAAAGACTTACCTCAATTTGCTCCAATTTAATCCAATATAAGGCCTTTTCTTCGATTATCCAATTCTGAATGGCTCGAATCTAGCCAAACTAAATTCGATACAATCACTAAAAATTATAGGAATCAATTTCATAAGAAAATACTACATTTTTCAATAAAATTCGAAATTAACTCAAAACTCGTCTGTGGGGCACACATCTTGGAATCCGGCGAAAGTTACAGAATATGAACGCTCGTTCAACCACGAGTCTACCCCATACCAAAATTACTAAATTCCGATAACAATTCAGCCCTCAAATCCTCAAATCTATCCAAGAAGATTTTTTAAACTTTTCCAACTTAATTCACCAATTACATGATAAAAACAGTGATGGGTTCGGGTAATTTAACCAATATTGAGTTAAGAACACTTACCCCGTTGTTTTCTCTGATAATCTCTCAAACATTGCCTAAATCCGAGCTCCAAATCGTTAAAAATGGAAGTCCTATTTTCTGAACTTAACATTCTGCCCAGACCCTCTCTTCTTCGCGAATACGACCCTTGTCTCGCGTTCGCGAAGCACAAAAATGTGTTGCCCAACTTTCCTCTTCGCGAACGCGAGGCTCCTCTTCGTGAACGCAATGCACTGCCAAACTTGGCCTTCGCGAACACGATACGTCCTCCACGAACGTGATACCTCCTTCGTGAAAGCGAAGCTTTAATGCCCAATACCCCACCTGGCCTCGTCCTTCTACGCGAACGCGAAAGCCTTCACGCATTTGTGATGCACACTGCCATCACCCTTCGCGAACGCGGTCCATTCTTCGCGAACGCGAAGAGAAAATATTGCCTGCCCCAGTTTTTCCTTCGCGAACGCGAGACCTCTCTCGCGAACGCGAAGAAGGAAACCAAAGCTGGACACCAGAAATCCTTCAGCTGTTTCCCAAGTCTGAAATGATCTGTTAACCTTCCGAAACTCACCCGAGGCCCTAGAGAACTCAACCAAATACACACACAAGTCCTAAAATATCATACGGACTTAGTCGAAACCTCAAATCACATCAAATAACGCTAAAATCATAAATCACACCCCAATTCAAGATTAATGAAACTTAAGAATTTCCAACTTCTACATTCAATGCCGAAACCTATCAAATCAAGTTCGATTGACCTACAATTTTACACACAAGTCATAAATAGCATAACGGAGCTATGAAAATTTTCGAAACTGTATTCTGACTCCGATATCAAAAAGTCAACTCCTCGATCAAACTTCCAAACTTAAATTCCTATTTTATCCATTTCAAGCCTAATTAAACTCTGAACTTCCAAATAAAATTTCAAACTCGCTCCTAAGTCCAAAATTACCATACAGAGCTATTGGAATAATCAAAATTCTATTCCAGGGTTATTTTCTAAAAATGTTGACCGAAGTGAAACTTAACATTTTAAGGCCAACTTAAGGAACCAAGTGTTCTGATTTTAATCCGAACACTTCTAAATTCCAAACCAACCATCCCCGCAAGTCATAAATTAATTAAAGTACACACGAGGAGTTTTATTTTAGGGAACGGGGTTCTAAAAGTCAAAATGACCGGTTGAGTCATCACAGATTTGGCCTAGGGTTATTTGGTATTGGCGGCAAAAATCGATAACAACAGGGTCGAGGGGTCCAATGTGAAAGGGTAAGTATACACACTTAAAAATCCTTTCACATAAGTAGTAATATCTTCTTTGAGAGCCGGGATTATCACTTCTTTTTTCTCCTAGTTACAATCTTTCCTCAGCTACTCGAGGTGTCCCTTAGTTATCGAGCACATATACATCGATGCTGGTTCACATCGACTAGGAACCGACGAGGCTTTATCGATCTTAAAATAAGAAGTAAGAACACACCCCCCAGGAACGCACTCCTCCGGTTGTGGCTCTACCGGTGTTTTATCGCTGGCAGGCCGCAAAGAAGAAGCACTTTCTTTTTGGGGAACGATTTTCGACGTTTTCGCCATTTGAATTTAAAGATTGAAAATAGAAGGAGATGACAAATATTTGGTGTTTTAAAAGGGAGATTTTGCAGTGAAAATCACATATTCACAAAATGAAGAACTCAGAAGATGAGAGAAATGACTTAGAAAATTTGGAAATTAGAGATGTAAAAGTGATAAATGGTAAAATGAGGGGCTATTTATAGATTGGGCAATGGCGGTTCAATATCAACAGTGGTCGGCCATCGTCTGACATGCATTAAATGCCTTGGTAAACTGAACCGACGGGATAACTATCACGTACGTCATGGTCGGGCTCGATGCAAACATCAGTGTATATCTAATAGCTCCATTGGAAAATCATGTCGTTTCTCGGGAAGGATTCGCCACATCCTTCCCGAGAAACGAGGGGACTATCTGTATACGGTCAAAACCGATTTCGACCTCCGTACGACTGGTTAAGATGGGAACATAATGGACGGAAGAGCATCTTCATAATATCAAGATGAGATCTGAAGCCAGGTTACCGAGCTTCGAGTTTCAAGGACCGATCAATACCGAGCTCGAAATCATTATCGAGTTCGAATCCAAATCGAACTATGATACGAAGCGACGTTATCGAGCTTAAGAGCCCAAGACCGACCAATACTGAGCCCGAATCAATACCGGACCCCGAGTCAATATCGAGCTCTAAATCTGGAGATCGATTAACATCAAGCCCGATCAAGATCGAGCTAAGGGACAAGAGTCGTTACAACCGTACTGAGGGAGAGAATCTCGGCGAGAATTAGGAAAAAGCAAATTTATCATGGGTTCTCCACTATGTATTTTTAATTATATCCAAAATAGGATCCATCCACTATAAGAAGGATGACTATTATTTCTGTAGCCATCCAACCATTAAGGCATTGATACACCATAACTCAGATACTGTTGAGACACTCCCATATTGAGAGATTATTCTTTTTAAGTTTTATACATTGATTTATCTTGTTTATCCATAAATCATCATGCATTCAACTTTGTTTGTATTTCATTCTTTAAGGTTAATACAAGATATTCCTACTTACTTTTATGGTTTGTGCCAAGTTATATCACGTACTCTTAGAACTACGTACAAATTCAACTCTATCCGTTTTTCGAGTAAACAGTAATATACTTGCATTTTTATTTTGGACAGATTTTTCCGGTTGAAGTAATACATGGTATAAGTTATAACTCTTTCCTCTTCCAGTCTAGAAATCTAAGAATAATTCAAGATGTCAGAGCTAGAAACTTAAAACCTACGAACCTTCTAGAGTGAGAATTAACTTATATACATTCAAAATGTGAAGGAATTTTTTTTTTACGCTATTAATGTTATTTAATACTCCTATGTTTTAGCAATTAAACGTTACACTATGAAAGGAAAGAAATAATAAAATAATATTATCCGTTAAAAGAGGGTTTTGATGCAAAAATATAAATAAGGGTTTCCGCTTCCAAAGGCCTAAGCCACATTGAATTTCTTTTTAGTCTATGGATGTCTGAAAGTTATATATGGAATATTTATTACTTAACTGTGGTTAATACCTTGTTTTAGTTAATTAAATCTAGACCATTAATTTTAAAAAGGTAAAGGTGTCTCCTATTCAAGTAAGAACTTAGGGAAACGGAGGTAATAGGAAATGGAGAGGAGTGAAATCGGACCATGCGTGATTCATACGCCGCCAAATTTATTAAAGCTGAAATTCTTCTAAGCTTCTAAATCCTTTTCATCCACCTTAATTTAGATTTTGTGAAAAGATATATTCGATCTGGGCGTGCGCTGTAAGTATGGCTTACATAATTTTATACTAAATATAATGACAATTTAAGTAAAAAATAAAAACATCACATCACCTTAGCCCGTAAGATTATTAAGTAGGAAAGGAAAATAAAGCTTTTTTCGCATTTGGACATGTCAGTCAATTCAATAATTATAGAGGTGATCCGACCGCCCATGACCCACTTTTGTATTATAGTAAGTTGTAAGCTGAGTATTATATTCTAAAATTGACTTAGCTTTTACCTTGGTATGTTTGGAAAGTCCTGTTGGGATTAGATTTAAGTGATTACTATACTTATATTGTTTGGCTAATTTGTCTGATTAAGTAGTTAAAATTATTTACTGGCTCAACGTCAAATTGATTGTAATTGAAGGAGTACTTTCTAATTCTAAAAACAAATGGAGTTAAGGAATTGATAGTAAGACAATGCAAAACCCACTATTCCTAAATGACATCAACTGCAAATGAAATATGTTTTGTAGTTAGAGTTATTACAGACCATCAAAATCTAAACTTATAGAAAGAGTTCTCAAAAACCAAACATTTGTCTATTAAGACGATTAAATTATAGTCTATACTCCTCTCCACCCAGTAGATATTATGCTGCACTAGTAATGTTCCTTGTCAAATGTCCAAGTTTTTAAGCACCTGTTTGACCAGCAACATCTCCATCTGTTGGAGCAGCACCTTCTGTTCGCCCACCATCTGTAGGTGGCCCAGCTCATGTACAAGAGTGCAAACAATTTAGACATATTTAACAACAATGAGTAAAGAACAATAAAATTAAAGACAAGGACAAAAGAAATTTCTTTTTAAAAGAAAAACAAAGAGAAACGAAAATCATATATACCACGCTCAATAACCCCTATCTGAAGCATATATTTCTCCCCAGAAACTTTCCACAAGTAAGACAATTGGATAGTCATAGGGGGAGGAAAGAATTTTCCCAAGGCTGGCCAAGTAAGGTCTACTCCACAACTAGGTCCTCCCGGATGATGTAGCAAGCCCGGGAACCCTATAAATGGAAGTCCATCTGTTTTCGTGCTACGCAAAACAACCGGCATCGAGCTTCCTCGAAAAAAAGGAGACCTTATGAATGATGCAAGGGGACTTCCCTTCTCAAGAATCGAAAACATATCATGAGTGTTATTCCCGGTCAATATTTCTGTATTTGTAAATATTAATCCTGCAAAATAAAAGTTAA
>AWOL01S0062266.1:8040-30507 GCA_000715115.1 Nicotiana otophora
GGATCAGTGCTGAACTTACACTCCAAGTATTCCGTCTTCGTCCTACTCAGCTTGAAACCCTTAGACTCAAGAGCTTGTCTCCAAACCTCCAGCCTCTCGTTAACACCGGCTCGTGACTCATCAATCAGAACTATGTCATCGGCGAATAGCATGCACCATGGCACATCCCCTAAATATAGTGTGTTTAACGCGTCCATCACCAGGACGAATAAGAACGGACTGAGCGCAGAACCTTGGTGTAACCCCATTACAACAGGAAAATGCTCAGAGTCGCCTCCTACTGTCCTAACACGGGTCTTAGCCCCATCATACATGTCCTTAATCGCCATAATGTAGGGAACCGACATACCTTTTGCCTCCAGGCATCTCCAGAGAATTTCTCTAGGAACCTTGTCATACGCTTTCTCTAGGTCAATAAACACCATGTGCAGATCCTTCTTCCTCTCTCTGTATAGTTTTGGCATTTACTTAGAGGATTAAATTTGAGAAGTCAAAAGGGGGGAGGGTGCTAACCTACTACCTTCACGTAGTAGGTTAGCAAGATCCTATATATATATATACACACACACACACACACACGTTCAGCCTGTGTGTAAATTTATCTAACTTAAAATAATTCTTTTATTTTGAAAAAAATACATCAATCATGTTACTAAGAAGTATGGATCCTTCAAACGGGTCATGTAATAGTACAAGAATGATATGTAAAGGTTTTGACAACAATTTCATACATGCAAAAATAATAATGGGCCAAAGTGCTTCCACGCATGTGTTTATTCCCAAAGTTCAACTTTCGCCTCTAGAAAATGAAGGATACTCTTTTGAATTCATTAGAAAATCATTTTCGGTATAATTATACTTTTCGATGACAATAAAATATAGTACAGGGTTAAATGATCACTAATGTTGAACTGTACTTGCTGCAATACACTTTTCATACGGACAACTATATGTTGCAATTTCAAGGGGAATATCAATGGCAACAACAAGGGTTTTCATCAAGGCAGAGCCACTGAAATAATAGAAAGAAATACACCAAGAACATCGTCTACATAGAGATATTAGGACAGATACAACAATACAACATATCAACATCTCATATAATAAGATATTTTTAATAAAAGAATATATAACTAACTTACCTAAAATCTTTATTGTTGCAAGTTCAAAAGATATCAATTACTTTGAATTCAACTATTGTGCGCGTAAATGTAGTGACATTAATTTTTTCCGTTTAAATGAACACTGCATCTTTGCTATTACGCATAACAACAACAACCCAGTAAAATCCCACAAGTGGGGTTTGGGAAGGGTAATGTGTAGGCAGACTTTACCCCTACCCCGAAGGAGTAGAGAGTTTGCTATTATGCATAATTCATTCTTTTTTTATTTTTTTACACTATTTTATTAATAGACACATAATACACGTGCAATGCACGTACACTAAAACTAGTGATTCTAAAAGAGTAAAAAAGTGAGTATAAAGAATTTTCGATCTTTTTGCTTCATTTGTCATTACCGCACCAAAAAAGTTCTCGGGAACACAAATTATTACTCCTTAGGCAATTGATTGAGAAAAATCATTGACGGCAGTGTTAGGTAAAGAGTAAAACGGTTAAAAGTCAACAAGCCCATCTATATGCTATCACACTTCACACCTATAAAAAAATATCATGTATGAAGTAAAAATAATTACTTTTAAAATTTTGGTGAACACCGTAGTTTACTTTAGTTTCAAGTAGCAAAGTAGAACAATTAGATTCACTCACGCTAATTAAGGGAAAAAGAAGAAATTGAATGGTCCTAAATGCTACATTTCTATATATAGTACTTACATAATAATATAACAATCTGAGGCCTAACTTGAATTCAGCTTTGCTTTACAAAAAATTTCCATGTATAACTTTCCTGATTTGTACTCTAAGTTATCTAGCAGAAAACAATTGAAAGCTCCTTGACTTACTTAATTCGTTACTACTATCTTTCCATGGTAAATAAAATAGTACTCGTTGCTATTATTGCAAATGTAAAAGAGCGAGTACAGTACGCACAAGGACACTTAAATGCGCCTCTGAAAAGGCTGGAGATGCTGAATAAGGTGCCAAATGAAAACTAAAGAGGGACCATTTTTCAGAAAGTTGTGTATATCTCCAGAGGATAGGGACGAAATTAAACAAAAATCTTCTGGATTTTTCGTCCATAACGGTAAAAATACACCCACAACACCTAAAACACACTGTGGCTTTAAAGCAGATAATGCATAAAATACAAAACGTGTCCCCCAGGTCGGCAAGGAGGACGACGGGAAGCTCCTGAATGTTTAAACTGTTCCTTATATAATAGTACTAATTTTCAAATGCCATAAATAGCATTTTTTTCAAAGCTATGCCAGATTAGTGGATTCTCATCCAAATCGGATTAATGAAATCACTCAACTCTATCCCTGACACTGTTACATAGATCCTACTAAAATTTGTAAACTCCACTGTAACCCAAATTGCAAGAAAGAAAATTCATACATAAAAAACTTCAAGAACAAAGATTTAAAACCAAACAATTATTTATAAGGAACTCAGTAGGTAGAAACAACCAACCAACTCAACAAATGAACACAAACTCACCATCCAACAAGCAAGAACTTAAAAACCCGCAATGGTAAAAACAACCGGCAAATCATATCCTAAACCACAAAAAAAAGGTAACAATAGTATTACGGTTTTTTCTCAAATGGTGCTCTCTAATCTGCTATCTTGAAACCACTAAACATACCTAATAAAACAAAGATGCAGATATTGATAGTTTATTTCCTTCACTGGTAAGAGAGCATAGAGACATACCTTATTTAATACTAAACCTGCAGATCTCATTTCTTTAATCAATGCTTCAGCCTTCTCGTAATTTCCATCAACCGAATAAGCATTAAGCAAAGAGCTACAGTGGTAGACATTAGGAGACTGACCTTCAGCTTTCATCTTCTGAAAGTACTTTTCAGCTTCATTGCACTCTTTATGTGAAGCACATACCGAAAGAAGCGACCCATAAGTCACACTATCCATTAGCAGTCCATTAGACATCAGCTCCTGAACCAGCTCTAATGCTTTAGAGTATCCATCTTTTACTTTGGCACAGCCTGCAAGAAGCTAAAACGTGGTAGATGAAAGTAAGGGGTTAACAACAAATTATATTGTAGCTTTTGTAATCAACAAGTTTAATAGGCAGCACATTGCGCAGTTCTATGTTTTTATTGCCAATTCTAAGATTCAACAATCAAAACCTATTTAACACGACTAGGTGACTCTTAACTGCTAGGAGTGGGATTTACAATCTGAAGCAGCATACCGTGCTATATGTGACAACATCTGGTACTAAACCATCTCGCTTCATTTGAGTAAACAGTTTGAGACTGCTCTCAGATTTTCCGTTCTTAACTAGACAACTAAGAAGCGCATTACAGACTGAGACATTAATCTTTGTTGACCGATCTTTGATGCTTTTGTACATTTCTAAAGCCTCAACAGAACTGAGGCTCTTTCCCATTAGCTTTACATAACTACTGTAAGATGCAACATTGATCTTCTGATTTTGCTGCATCCAATCAAACACCTGAGAAGCAGAAACGAAGGTCAAACTCCTGGTAATAACACAAATTCATGTAAGGAAAGATCAGATGCCAAATCTGAAAGATTTCATGGTAATTTAAACTTAAAGGATAAATAATATTCTGACGACAACAACAACAACAATATACACAGTGAAATCCCACAAGTGGGGTCTAGGGAGAGCAATGTATACACAGCCTTACCCCTACCTTTGTGAAGGTAGAGAGGTTGTTTCTGATAGACCCTCAGCTCAAGGAAAGCAAAATCCCAGCAATCATTAAAAGGACAAACAAAGCAGTAACAGCAGCAAGAAAAATAGCATAACTGAAGCAAAGAACTGATAGATAATAATGGAAAAACTACGAACTGAGAAAGTAGGGGGTAATACTAATGCTACCGGTATGAAGAAGAGTAACGCACGACTACTTATGAACCTACTACATTAATCTTCGACCTCCACACCCACCTATCAAGGGTCATGTCCTCAGTAAGCTGAAGATGTGTCGTGTCCTGTCGAACCACCTCTCCCCAATACTTCTTCGGTCTACCTCTACCTCTCCTAAGACCCACCATTGCCAACCTCTCACACCTCCTTACTGGGCATCTAGGCATCTCCTCTTCACATGCCTGAATCATCTTAACCTCGCTTCCCGCATCTTGTCCTCCGCTGAGGCCACTCCCACCTTGTCCTAGATATCCACATTCCTAATCATATCTCTCCTAGTATGCTCACACATCCACCTCAGCATCCTCATTTCCGATACTTTCATCTTCTGGACCTGAGAGTTCTTGACTGGCCAATACTCCGTCGCATACAACATAGTCAGTGGAATCACCACTCTATTAAACTTACCTTTAAGTCTTGGTGGCATATGTTTTCGAATCACCACTCTATAAAACTTACCTTTAAGTCTTGATAGCACCTTCTTATCACACAAGACCCCGGATGCGAGTCTCCATTTCATCCATCCCGCTCCAATACGATGTGTGACGTCAGCATCAATCTCCCATTACCTTGGATTATAGACCAAAGATACTTTAAACTTCCTCTCTTGGGGGTGACTTGTGTATCAAGCCTCACTTCCATGTCAGCCTCACTTCCACGTCAGCCTCATGCGTCACGTCACTGAAGTCGCACTCCAAATATTCTGTTTTAGTTCTGCTCAACCGAAAATCTTTAGACTCTCGTGTCCGTCTCCAAATCACTAGCCTATCATTAACCTCGCCTCGCATCTCGTCAATCAATACTATGTCATCTGCAAATAGCATGCACCATGGCACCTCCCCTTGGATGTATCGCGTTAGCTCATCCATCACCAAGGCAAATAGGAATGGGCTGAGAGTTGATCCCTGGTGCAACCCCATCATGACCGGAAAGTGTCCCAGTCTCGTCCCACTGTCCTTACTCGGGTCTTGGCTACAACGTACATGTTCTTAATTGCCCTAATGTACGCGACAAGTATATCCTCTAGCCTCCAAATATCTGCACAAAACCTCTCTTGGGACTTTGTCATATGCTTTTTCTAGGTCAATGAACATCATATGTAAGTCTCTTTTCCTCTCCTTATACTGCTCCGCCAATCTTCTTACAAGGTGAATGGCTTCTACAGTCGAACATCCCGGCATAAAACCGAATTGGTTCTCGAAAATTAACATACTCCTCACTTTCATCTCCATCACCCTCTTCCAAACTTTCGTGGTGTGGCTTAGCAGCTTGATACCCCTATAGTTGTTCCAATTTGGATATCAACCTTATTCTTGTACAACATAATCATTGTACTCCACCTCTATTCCTCAGGCATATTTGCCATCCTAAAAATGGCATAAAACAACTCAATAAGGCACTCCAAACGTGTCATGTCCGCGCTCTTCCAAAATTCCATTGGGATCTCGTTTGACCCAATCGCTCTTCCCATGTGCATCATACGCATAGCCCTCTCAACCTCCTCAACCTAATACGCCAAAAATACCCAAAATCACGACGACAATCTGAGTGCTCCAAATCGCCCAGCACAATACTCATGTCCCCCTCTTCATTCAGGAGTTTATGGAAGTAGAGTTTATGGAAGTATGTCTACCATCTTCTTCTAATGTGTGCCTCTTCCACTAATACTTTGTCTTCCTCGTCCTTGATACACTTCACTTGGTCCAGGTCCCGAGTCCTCTTTTCTCTCGCCTTGGCTAACCTGTATAGCTTTTTATCCCCGTATTTGTTCTCAAGTTCAACATACAGGCGTTCAAATGTTGTTATCTTTGCTACCATAACCGCTAACTTTGCCTCCTTCTTCGTCGTCTTATACTCCACCCTATTCGCCTTTTTCTCCTCCTCCTTGCTTTCCACTAACTTCGCATAAGCAACCTTCTTGGCTTCCACTTCCCCTTGTACCTCTCCGTTCCACCACCAATCCCCTTGGTTTCTACTAAAGCTACCCCTCGAGACCCCAGAATTTTTCTAGTTGCTTCCCTAATACAACTAGTTGTCCAATCCCACATACTGTTTGCATCCCCACTGCTCCCCCACGCCCATTGCCCTCGACTTTTCCCCCATGTCCTGAGCATTGGCGGTAGTCAAACTACCTCACTTGATCCTTACCCTGTCATACACAACCCTCTTTTTCCTTTTCCTTTTAATTTGTAAATCCATTACCAAGAGCTTATATTGGGTTGTAAGATTCTCACTCGGTAAAACGTTGCAATTCTTACAAAGAACTTTATCACACCTCCTAAAGAGTAAGGAGTCTATCTGGGTCTTAGCCACCGAACTACAGAAGGTTACTAAGTGCTCCTCCTTCTTCGGGAAACTTGAATTAGCTATCACCATCTCAAGGGTTTTCACGAAATCCAAAAAGAAGACTCCTCCTTTGTTTCTATCCCATAGCCATAACCTCCATGCACCACGTTATAACCTCCTGAAGTTGTTCCGATATGGCCATTAAAATCTCCTCCTACGAATAGCTTCTCGGTGAACGGTACGCCTCTCACAACCTCGTCCAAATCTTCCCAAAAACACTTTTTCACCTCCTATTCCAAACCCATTTGGGGTGCGTATGCACTAATATTGCTCAAAGTAAGCCCCCAACGACTATCTTAATCGCCATTATCCTATCGTTTACCCTCCTAACTTCTACCACCTGCTCCTTGAGTTCCTCATCAACTAAAATGCCTACTCCATTACTATTCCTCGAGCCTCCTGAGTACCATAATTTAAACTCGTTCACATCCCGTGCCTTAGTTCAAGTCACCCCAAGAGCAAGGTGGGGAGTTCTTGGAGGGAAGGATGCCGAGGGTCATTTGGAAACAGCCTCTCTACCCCAGGGTAGGGGTAAGGTCTGCGTACACACTATCCTCCCCAGACCCCACTAGTGGAATTATACTGGGTTGTTGTTATTGTTATCCCGTGCCTTAGTTCCTACACATTAGGTTTCCTGGACACAAGCTATATTGATCTTCCTCTTCTTGAGAATCTTCACCAACTCTCTAGACTTTCCCGTTAATGTCCCTATGTTCTAAGGCCCAATTCTCATTCTAGAGTTTCCTTAACCCTGCTACAACCCTTATCCCTCGCCCCCCGCCCTAAACGAGGACATGACCTTAGTCTACCACCACTCACTAGCACCACTAAAACATGTGTACGTTAATAATATGTACACAAAAAAGGCACGAAAACAAGTAGCGGTTTAAAAGTTAAAGACAGACAGACAAGTCGAACTAAAAAATCAAAAATCACTAATTCTAGACGGGCAAGCAATTACAGCCAAGCTAAGCAGATTATAACAAAACAAGAGAGAGAAACATAGAACCCGGAAAGCGTGGCAGTGGGTCTCCGAAAACCGTGATGCTCACCGAAAAGCTCACCGGAAGAACTGGTCACATCAGAACTGACCGGAAAGGGTGCAGATCAGATCGATTTGGTGTCACTCTTATTTTGTCATATTCTTGGATGTTTATCACTATCAAATGTTGCTTATGCTTTTTTTGGTTAATATTTTGCTGTTGTTGCTGCTTTTCCATGATATATATATATATATAGCTTTAATGTTGCGACTTTGTTGGACTAAGCCGGGAGTCTATCCGAAACAGCATCTCTATCTGCACAAAGTAGGGGTAAGGTTGCGTACACATTATCCTCCCAAACTCCACCTGTAAGATTACACTGGGCTTGTTGTTGTTTTTAATAAATCTCTTTTCTCTTCTATTTCCTATTCTCATTTTCTTCTTGTTTGTCACATTGCCAATGTTTCACAAACCACGGCAATCGGAGTAGGCCAAGTTATCCTATTTCCCTTTATGACTTTAAACTCAGTTTTATGTTCCTAGCTGTCATACATTAGTCGCTTGTCTCAGCACTTAATTGTTCACTTAATTGTTCAGTAACCTTCCTTAATAACTTTGTTGTTATGCACGATAGGTTATGGGAAGATCATTGGTACCGAGCGTAAGTCAAATTGAATTTAGTACCTTAACTCTTTAAGGTCACTCACAGCCCAACCTATTACTAACTCTCCAAAGTTACTTCGTAAACAATTAGACATCCGAATCTATTTAAGCTTCTGAAAATAGTACCTATTTGTCTCACATGTCTACTTTAGTTTATAAATCATGTAAACTTGGTAAGCATACTCGTTTATTCTTCCCTCGTTGTCCTGATATTGAAAAAAGTCTCCTTTTCACCTTAGTCCATTCAAATGTTTGGAGTCCTAGTCGAGTTAGTTCTACTTTTGGATTCCATTACTTTGTCAACTTCTTGATGAATATTTAAGTTGTACAGATTTTCTTAATGAAAGATCGTTGTAAGTCGATTCCTAGTTTTCATATCAGTTTGGGTTTTTGTTTGCACTTTTACTAGTGATAATGCACAAGAACATTTGTCCTCTCAATTTCAGAAATTTTTGCAGTCAATGGGATTATTCATCAAACATCTTATTCTTATACCTCTCAACAAAATGGGGACCTGAGAGGAAGAATAGGCATTCTATTGAGATAGCTTGCGCGTTACTTATATAATCACATATTCTGGCATGCCCCAAGACCTACACATGACCGGCGCCCGATGCCATAAACCCCCACCGAGAGAACCAACCTCAACCGTGTGTATGCAACACTTTATAAAATGTGATATGAAAGGAAAACATAATTTTCTAAACAGCAGTTGCATCATAAATGAAATAGCATAACAATAGTAAATCGTCAAAAAGACTATCCAACGAGATGTACAACATCAACACAATGTGTCAAAGGAGCCCCTAAGAATGAAAAGAATAAGTTATGCTCGGGACAAAGCCCAACTATGCAAAAGAATCAAATAAAAACATTGCCACCACCAGATGCCACAGTGAGGTACACCAAAAGCTAAGTATGGAGATGTAGAGCTAATCTTGTAGTACTATCACACGGAGTACGTGTCTGTAAACGGAAAAAAAAGCAACGGAGACGTGAGTATGAAAAGTACTCAGTAAGTATCATCGACCTCCTTCCAAAAAGTAGGATAAGCCTTGAGAAAACATGCACAAGTCATATTCATAAAAATCATACTTCAACATACACAATAAGGATAGTTCAAAATCTTCAGGGTTAAGCAAAGCATTTGAAAATGTTTCTTGAAAACACATTTTGGCCTAGAATATAAATAATCATTTCATCTCTTCACAGGAAGTACCAACTCGACACTAACATAAATTCACCATGTGTATATCATGACGGGTACGCGATCCTCCCACCTACCAACGCTATTTTACCATAATGTCACATGTTTTCGACAAGTTTGCTAGCACGGCCAATATGTTACAACCATTGTGGTCTACCGTAACTCATGCAAGAACAGGAAGGCGAAGAATCTAAGAAATTCAAGAAGTCCAAGAATCTATTCAAGAATATGATTTCTTTTCCTTAAAGATTAGGATTTCTTATTTCCCGTTTCCTAGTAATTTGATTCTTGTTTTAGTAGGATTATATTTGTAGTTTAGTCAACCTAGGATTGTTAGTTGTTATCCCTTCTTGCTAGAATTCTTTTTCCTATTTTAGTTAAATAGGTTTTTCTTAACCTTATTCTTGTTCTACCTTGATTAGGATTAGTTTTCCTTAACCTTATCAATTTTACTCATTGTAAGGCCTATTTAAGGAGCTCAATATGCTGAAAATAAAAAGGGGCGATTAGTTTCTTTGAGCATTAGCTTCATAAACGTGAATGACTTTTTTGTTTCCTTTTCTTCGCTTATTCAATGCTTCTTGCAATCTTGTGGGATTAAGGAACGTGTGGGTAAAGTTTTTTCATCTTACATTCTTCTAACGTGATTTTAAAGAACACTTTGTGAAAAACTTTAGCAGGATGCTTTTGTTTTTCTCTCTTTTTTGTGCTTGAGAGGTACAAAACCTTGAAAGTACATCCATTTGGTATCAGAGCACAAGTTCCAAGTTCCAAGTTCCGAGTCTTGATCTGCTATTGTTCATCATGTCGCTAGAGAAGCAAATAGCAAGTTTGGGATCCTCTTCAATCGATCTAAAATTTAAATTTCAAAATTAAAAACTATGGTCCTTGAACGAGATAATGAAGAAATTAAAGTGCAGTTAGATGGCTTGAAGGAATCAATGGTTAGTTGATCGCTTAGTGCTTCAAAATCAGCCACCAAATCCATCACAAAGCCTACAACCTCCACCACCACTACCTCACCACCACATAACATACCAATGTTACTGCCACATCTACCACATCAATATCCTCACCAATTCAACTTCGTAGAGCAAGATATATTGAACAGACTAAAGAGGTTGAAGCCGACCAAGACATGAGAGTACCAAGGCACCATATGTCCAATATGATATGACAAATATTTAGATAATCAAGAGAAAGAGGACGAAACTGATGAAGACCATTATCAGAGAGACAAGGAACATGCACTAGATCCACAAGTTAGGGCTTTACTACCAAAGTTTTATGACAATCCATTGGAGTATCCAACGATGTGTCATTGACTTTCTGCCTTTCAGAGATGTTAAATACAATATTGACTTGATTGTTGACTTTATCGTTCCAAACAAGGTAGCATATTGCGTTAATTACTAACTCCACAAAAATATGCAAGAACAAGAGGAAGGATTACCTAAAAAGGAATGGATAATAGAGAGTTTGAGGTATATTGGAGAAACAAGATGTCTTCATGATATAAATATATATTGCTATCATCAAAGTGATTGCTCTAGTGGTGAGCACCCTCCACTTCCAACCAAGAGGTTGTGAGTTCGAGTCACCCCAAGAGCAAGGTGGAGAGTTCTTGGAGGGAGGAAGCCGAGGGTCTATCGGAAACAGCCTCTCTACCCCAGGGTAGGGGTAAGGTTTGCGTACACACTACCCTCCCCAGACCCCATTAGTGGATTATACCGGGTTGTTGTTGTTGTTATCATCAAAGTGATTATTAATGTACAAGCGTTGCAATTGATGCATTCCCAAGAAGAGCATTGAACTCCATGCTTAATTCAAAGCTAGACATGGAATTGGTTAAGCTCCATGCAGTTCTAACACCAATAACTTCATATCGTAAGTTGAAGTTTGATAGTCAATACAGAGAGATTACATTGGGAAGACTTGGTAAAAAGTTGAACCTTGAAAAGTGGGATTTAGTTAAACCAAATGCTAAGTTTTCTTACAATGTGAAGAAGTTTTATGATAAGCTAGTAAAATGTAACTTAAAACCTAGTGAACATTAGGTCCCCATTTTTCACTATAGCAAAATCTTGCGTTGTCTATGGAAGCCGTTAGACTCGAGGACGAGTCTTTTCAACCAGGGAAGAATGATGCAAGATCAAGAAGCCCAAAAATATAAGAAATTCAAGAAGTACAAGAATATAAAAAAAATTATAGCCACAAAAATGTCATGGCATGTTCCAAATCACACAAGTTTCAAAAGTTTTATAGTTACATAAGTGTTATGCATGTTTAAAATCACAAGTTTTAAAAGTTTTCATATTTTTTCTTAAACTTCATGTCGAGTCAAACTTTACCACACAAATTGGAACCGAGGGAGAACCAGATACTACTGATTGCCTTACCATCAGAAAGAATGTAAAAACATTGGAAACTCAAAGCATAATTATTAACAAAATAAGAGAACTTGATAGGTTTGCTAACAGAACCTGAGCAAGCTCCTGTCGTCTACTTAGCTTCCCAAAATATCGCAAAATCACATTCATATCCTGTACTTTAAGCGTCTCACCAAGCCTGAAAAGCCGTTAATACAATTAGATGCATAAAATTAGAAACTCTTTCTCGATTCCCAGTTGAGATGTCAACTGAACATCTCAAGTGTCGTTCTAAAAGACGGCCAAAATGTTGCAAATACCCAGAAAATGGGTACCTGACATTTCACCGTCAAAGCACATACAAGAACCAACAGCCACTTACATAAGTTACAGAGAGAAATATTTTCATGTTTTGACGTTTTGTGTCAAATTAAAGGTGACTATAATGTCTGTCGGACAATTGAAACAAGTGAGACTAAAATTGAAAGAGAGAGAATAAAAGTGAATATTTATAGTAGAAAATGACTCCCACCCATAAGTGATGGACGTATAATTTCTCCATTTTCCGTCATACACCCTTATTTTTTCTATTTTGTTTTTGAATGGTAACAACAGATGACCCCGCTTGACCAACGAGCTGACTTTAACAGTTGTCATACACCCCTACTTCAAGCCCAAAAAAAAAACTTAATTCAAGTTCAAGCCCCAAAAAAAAACCCCAAACCTTGGAAGAGAAGAACCCAAGTCAGACGACTCCTGAATCTGAAGAATTGCCGACTGTCTATCAGTACGGAAAACAGGAAACTGATTTGAAGAATTAGGAGAGACATAATCTGTGAGTGCGTTCTGAAATTCGCCTGCCTCAGTCCGGGGAATAGAATCAGTTGTTATCTTCGTTGCCGCAGAGGTCGAAGACTGTAACTTGAACTTGGGAATGTTGGGTCTCTTTCTACTGGAAGTTGGAAAAGAAGAAGGAGAAGAAGAAGAAGAGAACAAAGGTGATGAAAGAGCCATTATAGAATGAAACATAGAGGAAATCTCCATAGTTTGCCGACTACCCACAGGCCCCTCCTATTGTATTGAAAAGGAAAAAAAGAAGATCTGCGCCTTTTTTTGGATAATTTCACAAGCCTCCCTCGAAGTTTGGCTTTGCAACACTTATAAGCTTACAACAACAACAACCCAGTAAGCTTACAACAACAACAACCCAGTATAATCTCCATAGAGGAAATTTCCATAGTTTGCCGACTACCCACAGGCCCCTCCTATTGTATTGAAAAGGAAAAAAAGAAGATCTGCGCCTTTTTTGGATAATTTCACAAGCCTCCCTCGAAGTTTGGCTTTGTAACACTTATAAGCTTACAACAATAACAACCCAGTATAATCCCACTAGTGGGGTCTGGGGAGGGTAGTGTGTACGCAGACCTTACCCCTACCTTAGGGTAGAGAGGCTGTTTCCAAATGACCCTCGGCATCCTTCCCTCCAAGAACTCACCACCTTGCTCTTGGGGTGACTCGAACTCACAACCTCTTGGTTGGAAGTGGAGGGCGCTTACCATCAGAGCAACCCACCTTGTCAACACTTATAAGCTTATAAGGCTGTAACACTTATAAGCTTGTTCGGCCAAAATCAACTTATTTTGAGAATTGTTTTTCTCAAAAGCAAAGTATTTTTGGTTAGAAGTATTTTTTTGTTTGGCTAATTAATTTAAAAAATACTTTTGAGCAGTAATTAATATTTGGCCAAACTTTTGAAAACTGCTTCTAAGTGTATTTTTCTCAAAAGTGCTTCTCAGAAAAGTATTTTTGGAAAGAAGCTACTTTTTTCTGCTTCTCAAAAACTGTTTCTGCTTCTCCTCAAACGCACTTTTTTTTCTTCCAAAAACTTGGCCAAACGCCTCAAATTTTGGCCAAAAGTGCTTTTGGCCCAAAAATAAGCTTGGCCAAACAGGCTATTAATATCATTGTAATTTATCATATTACACTTACCTCTTGTAAAGGAAAAATTCTCTACAGTTAAAAATCATAAAGTAAATTTATAATTGCGAGGAATATAAAAAAAATAAGAATTTATATCTATCTATATTCATATCTATCTATCTATATCTATCTTCTATACTATATTAAAAGCATGAAGGTACTTAGCAAAATGTTGTTCGCCTTTTTTATCCTTTTCAAATAAAGGTTACAGTGGATAATATAGTCATTTAATTATTTCCCTAATATTTAGCACTTTTAAGTCAACTAAAATTTTTCTTATTAAAGTTTTCCTTATTTAAACTACTACATAGGAAATCATAATATTTAGGGCATTAAAATAAATCAATTGAACAAATTGTTTATAGATTTTTCTTTTTCTTATACGTGCATACAAACTAATTAGAAACGTACATATCAAATTTCATTAAGCATTTTATGGTTCCATTAAATGCGTACTTTTATCCCAAATTAAATGATAAAACTATAGTATATACATCAAAATCTATATAATTATTTTCTTGAAAAATATACTTATGTCATTAAAGTGTAGTCTATATTTTGACTACCCATTATCTTTAACTCATTCTCACCATCTAAAATTATGAATACTATGAAAATTTTAAAAATCGAATTTTAAAATAATGTGGACGAAATATATGAAAAAGTAATAAAAACATAAATATATAGCTCACTATAGTCTGGAAACAACATAAACATAATCATAATCATTGGAAACAATTACTGTTATTTTAAAATATGTAGAATTTTAAATCGGTTAAAATTTTGATTATTAAATTTTTCATTTGAATTATGTAGAAAAATCTAATAATTAAAAGTTTAAATCAATAAAGATTTTACCTTAGATAAATCCTTTCCTTATTTGGACTATGCAATTGTCATGACCCAAATCGATGGGCAGCGACGGGCACCCGGTACCTTACTCAATTGAGTACCAACATAACATATCTTTTCGTATCATACAATCATAGATAACTGAGCTGGAGAGTCTATCGTGAGATAAATAGAATACAACATGTAATACCAACTTATACATAAGATATATGGGCCTCTAAGACCAAAATAGCCACTCGTACACTGAACATAGGCCGACAAGGCCATGCAATCTTTTACGTACATGATATCTATCTACAAGCCTCTAAGAATACATAATTGTCATAAAGGTCGGGACAGAGCCTCGCCATACCAAACAATACACATCTAAATCGTACTGACCAAAAAAATAGCTACGGAGCAAATGGAGCACACCAACATCTTCCGCTGAGCTAATAGCCTACTTGGAGGACCTCGACCTGTCTATCGGGACCTGCGGGCATGAAACGCAGCGTCCCCGGGCAAAAGGGACGTCAGAATAAATAATGTACCGAGTATGTAAGGAATAAAATCAGTAAGTAATAAACATGAGAGAAAAATGGAGTAAAAGACTCGACATGTACGTCTGCATAGCTTTGTGAATCATTTCATTTTTATAATGTCATGCATATGCGTATAAATGTCATACCATGCATAGGTATATGCGTTCATAACATCATCAAGCCTCTGAGGGCATCCATCATATCATTTCGGCCACTGTAGGCAAATCATCAACGTATACCAGCTGATCATGTGGTGGTGCGTATATAACGCCGTAATCTTTTTCCATATCTCATATACATATATATACATATATACGCGTATATAACGACATCTGGTCATGAGTCAATGTAAATGAATGCAATGCATGATAAGTACATCAATAAAATCTTTCGAAGTGTCATAAGACCATTATGCCTCTGATTAATAAGATTTTTCGGAAAGTCATAAAAATAATAAGTTTGTCGGATAGACTTTATCAAATACATATTTTTCTGGGACCCATGAACAGAAGATATAATAATAATTCACATGGGGAATCAAGAATATAGACACCCCTAATATTTCTATGAATAGTCATTTATGGAAATTGTACATTTTCTCTTTTAGTTCGTGTCGCATAGATCGTACCAAAAAGAAAGAAGGGATAGCCTTAACATACCTGGAGTAGGGAAAAATTCGTGTGATATTTTTGAGAAAGATTGCACCGTACTTCTCTTAAATTTGCAAAATCTCACGTTGATGTTCCGATCATTGCAAATCACGCATGCAATCTCTCTGCAACGTGATGCTTCATCTTCTAATCTTAAACGGGGGGTAAGAAAACATTATCTTGCATTGTTAAGGTGAATGTATTTTGGCAATTCACGTGTAGAAGGCTAAAGAAAATGTTAATCCTTGTCATGCTCTAATAGTGTAACACCTTTCCACATCTTGTATGAGTCACTTAGTGGCTTTTCTTAACAAATTCATGGGCTGCTACGTTAAAAGTAAGATCTCTCAAACTTATCCAACTTTTGTCACATAATGTAATAACTTAAATAGGCATTCATGCATGGGATTTAAGGGGTGCTGCCACGTGAGTGCCCCCTCACTTATCCAATTATCCACCCCTTTTCTTAATCAATCCATTAATTCCCCCACTAATCCAATAATTAACCAATTCCCCATATAATTAAGAATTATCTCAAATTATATAAAATACTACTCACTTTTAATATACTTTATACACCTTACTATCATA
The DNA here is from genome assembly GCA_000715115.1 of Nicotiana otophora. NCBI lineage: Eukaryota > Viridiplantae > Streptophyta > Magnoliopsida > Solanales > Solanaceae > Nicotiana > Nicotiana otophora. The sequence continues at coordinate 24,247 of AWOL01S0062266.1, forward strand.
GACATATGGTACCTTGTATGGTACTAGTCCATAAATATCGGGTATTATCGCTCGATCAGTAATTTATCCCAAATTGACAACCTTTAACGAAACTCATTTTTTTTATTTGCTTACCTTCTCTCCTCCACGAATTTAATCTCATCATGTGTTTGAAATAGCATAATGCATATGATCTCAATAAAATCTCATCCCCAAACTTACGTCGATTAACTTACGACGAAACTTTAACACACGAAAATGCGGGATGTAGTATCTCATTTTCGAGCTTCCATCAATTTACTTATGGCGTACTTTCACGTACAAAAACATGGGGTGTAACATTATTCCCCCCTTTGGAACATTCGTCCTCGAATGTTGACTGATGCACTTATCATTCTCATAACCCATAGCTCCTGCGAATACTTTAATATTCTTCTTGCCATTTAGATAACTGTTCTGCGAATAAATCCAAAGGCCAGGGCATTCCCCCCCTTTAGGCCTCCTTCCCACACCATGGCTTCCTTCCAATCTCATAACTGTTGCTACCTTCTATCATGCAGCCTAATACTGACCTTATAAGTGCGCCTATGTGACACCTCTCTTCTTTTTCCTCCAGCTTGTAGCCAATCTCTAGGCCTCACTTTATAAACACATACAAAGCTTGATAAAATGTCTCTTTGGACATCTATAGGTATACTAAAGTTCTTCACTCAGTACTCTGTTGAACTTACGAATATTGCTATACCTTATTTCATAGATTTGTTTATCCATTCGTATGACTTTACTGCATCTAGGTGGGTCATACTATACCATGACTCTTACTTCGATTTATTGTTACTGAGGCCTGCTACCGAACTCCAGGTTACTTTCGTTACTTATCCCATATGTATAAATCTAAATCCTTTAATGCTTCCTCATTACTTGTTCATCTTAAGAATGGCGACCTATTCTCATCTCATACTTTGTGACTTTTGTCCATCCATTATTGATTCACCTCAATATTGATCTATAATATACCACTGATAACTTGAAACTTCTTACGTAATACCTTGCCACTAGGGCTTACGTTGTATCGAGGAATATTTGAAGTGATTTTCCTGATCCACTCAGCGGCGATATTGTACTTCAATAATCGTATTTTATAGTATCCCAATGTGATTTACCCTACGTTTTTAATTCCGTACAATACATGAAATCCTCTTCAAATCATTACTCAGTCGAAGGCCCAAACGTCATCCTTTATCTATCACAATCACACCCTTATTCTACTATCAGGGTAACATTTCATCTCTTTTAAATTCTACTAGTCTTAGACTCCTTTGAGTTTTGTTCACGGCTATGCCGAGCTTTCTATAACTTAGAGAGACTATCAGCTCTCTTGTTTTCTTGGGCTTAATCCTGAGGACTTATCCATTCTCATCACCTTCTCACTCGCCCTTTCTTATCCTTACTCCTGTCTTCCTAAAACCTTATCGCTTTATCATACTTTAGTTTGCGGCCTACACATATCTATTTATATTATTCGCCACCTTCCTTTCAACTTGCTTGCACCATAGATTTCCTTATGTCATTCTGGAACATCAAGCGAGACATCACATCGTCTCTAACTCTTCTTTACTCTCTTAACTAGACCTCTCGATATGTAGAAACCATAGGCTGGAAGATATGCCACTGACGACGCCGCTATCATTCCTGGATACTGAATCCCCGCACTTCTAGCCTTCTATCCGAAGTATGAACTGTTCACAACCTTCTGCATTTGAGTATCTCGTACGTTGTTTACCTTTGCCTTAAAATCTCACATCATATCTTTTATCTCTTTCATGACCTCCCTTCCACATAGGTACAATTCACATCCACAACTTGAAGCTTTTATTATAACACTTGCACCTTTGGTGCATGCACAATCCGGTGGGAGATTCATATTGGTTTCTTACGAGGCTTGGCTCTTCTAACTGGCTTTATCGTAGAGCCGTTATAGAATATGGCTACTGTACTATCTCTCTTGTACCTCTGATATCAAGAGTGATTCTGCAGTGTCCTTAATCATGATTTTTATAATTTTCTGGGTGCAATCATCAGACTCCTGATTTACTTAGTTGATGTAACTCTTTAGTTTCCTCTTCCCTCCGACCAACCTTTATGTAATCTTAAGTTGTCTTCTGATCTGTGGCTATTGGTATTAGTTATTACTTTAGCCCTTCATGGACGCTATAGAATATCCATGATACAATCTTCTAATAATTCAATCATTTGTCTATGACCTGGGCTCAATTCTTTCTTTTAACTTATACCGGAATCTTCTACGGCTGTATGATTGTCAGCATATATGCTGCATGGATAATACTCCAAACTCTTAAATGCGTTCATAACGTAACTAGCTTTGGATCATTGATCGAATAATTCCTTTCGTTCCTTCTCAGCTTTCTTTAAACGTAAGCTATTACTTTTCCTGGTCTTTCTGCCCCCTTGTTGCGTGCACACTTAGCTTATCTTAGTTCTCACGCATGCCGGAGTTTTCTTGCAACTCATATGATCTCGAATATTACTTTTGATTTTACTCCCCATTCATTAGCCACGGTAGGTGCCACTTTCTTTTGGGGTGCATACAATTTTGTAGTGAGATTGTTGTTACAAGACCATTTCCTTTTTAGGTCACTGTGCTTAGGTTGAAGCTCTCTTCCTTATTCCCTCAGCTAGTCTTTCATTATAGTACTTAGGGAAGATCCTCTGACTCATGTAAAGCCGAGAGCTTATCATATCATATACCCGATGGAATTTTTGATGTCCTTCCTCGCCTATAATTATCCGTAGTTACTTACCTCCACGCCCTTGTGCTTGTAGGGTTGCTCCTGAACTGATATTTTTGACTGTCTTCCCACTGGTACTCTCTTTTATTTTCGTAACACTCATACGGTACCTTTAGTTACCCCAACTCCTATCTGATTTTTTTTTTCAACAATTGCAATCTCGCATCTGCGAGACTGAATTCCCTATGCTGGGGTTCAATACATTTATCTTGCACGATCTATTGATTTATTTGTATCCTCTTGTCTAGCCATAACTAGACTCTTCCTGAATCAACTGCTAATTATTCGTTGGTCCATTCTCATATATATATTCCGCGTAATCTTCTTGGGTTATCTCTTTTATCTTAGCTTACGTCTCGCACGTGCTCCTTATCTATCAATAACATCTCAGGCAGGAACCCTTACTTCCTTTCCTTGACGTCGCACTTGCATAATATTCTGGAATCGCAACACATCTTTATGATTTGAATAAGTGCAATCTCATCCCCTTTTCATTTTTGTCGCACTCTTCTTTTATAATTCCATAGTTACTAGAATTACTTAATTCCGACTTAATACCACGTAACTCCATATCCCCCCCCCTCCTCCCTAGGGGAGCACTAATATTTAGTGCTACAATGATCTACGTATAGATGTTTTACCTTCTCATCTTTGGCATTTTTCACATCATCGATGATCCTTACTCGCCTTGCGGTAATCCTTCTGTACCAAGGATAACAAAATTCCTTATTCGCGATGGTGACACTTAGTGTAACTGGCACATACAGTCCCTTAAGCTTAACTTTGCTCACATTGCTTGTTTTAGGGAAGCGTCTTCCTGAATAACCATTCTCTGAATTTCTCATGAATCTTCTTCTGTGGTCCATTCTATTATCGCCGGAAAGCAATATGAAGTTCTTATTATGCCGACCATCATCAAATCACTCAGTCCTTAATTCATGTTTAGTTTATCTTGTTCACCAGTCCATATTGATTTATATTACTTAGGGATCTAACTTTTTCTTCCGGTAATCACGTTAGCATCATGAATTTATTTCTCAAAATGAGGATATGACTTTATGGCCTATACTCTTTTGTCGTCTCAAGGCCTGTCACCTTTCGTCTTTTCCTTCACTTGACTATAGACTCTGTAATACTATCATTTGTTTTTACCTACCGTTGTCTTCCATGTATCACATCTTACTCATAATGCTTCATTAACTCCCTTCTTATTTTCCGCTAATATCTATGTCTATTACTTTATTCTGAAAACTCGAACAAGACATTCTTTTGCTTTTAGCTCCCCTTGCTCCATCCATTGGCTCTTCGAATTACCTAACATTCTTTCTCTACTAGGGACGGGAGCCACACTAAGGTAATATTTATCCCTTCAAGGCTTCCAATGCCTATCTTTGTAGTACTCATATCTAACTATACTATTTTAGAGTGCACCATCTGGGTGTCTCACAAGGATATCTATTAGCACAGATGGAATATCCTTCGGAAATGTCAACTAACGCAAACATTCCATCCACCCTTTTTGGGTCACTCTAACCCCAGTTGGATTCTGATATCCGTCCTTCTCTTATGCTACTTTTGTTAGCTTCCATGTGGCATAAATGAGATGAGCGTGGCCAATTGTACATACCCCTGCTACCATTGAAGGTAACTTAAAATGCTTATATCTCCCTTCCTGAATGGTAAATAATGATAATATTTATTAACTGGGTACCTCGTACCCTTCTTCACCTTGCTTCTTTTACTTGCCGAAACTTGTGTCCACCTTCCGATTCTGTTATTCCTTTTTACCGTAAGAGTGGATAAGTATTCTTGCCTTAATACTCCTTTTCAAGAACCTTACACCTTCTAGTACACGCATGGTCTGCTGAAGATCTCACATTTACTTATCATAAGCATGATGCAAAATCGAGTTCTTCTGACTCAACATTTCCACAGCTATATCTCTTACCGACCGTCTTTCTGAATGTAGGCATTGTTGTATTACGAATAAGATAGAGTTTAGAAAATTGAGTTCTTACAACTGAGCTCTACCACACGATCTAGAGTAAGAAGAAAGAGTGACAATCCTAAATGCCCTGTAGCCTCATGTTTATAAGTGTGGTGCACAACACACCCATAAACAAGACTCTACTAGACACAACTTGTAGACTCCCTAGGACAGAACTGCTCTAATACCACTTTTGTCACGACCCAAACCGATGGGCTGCGACGGGCACCCGGTACCTTACTCAACCGAGTAGCAACATAACATATCTTTTCGTATCATACTATCATAGATAACTGAGCCGGAGAGTCTGCCGTGAGATAAGTAGAATACAACATCTAATACCAACTTATACATAAGATATATATGGGCCTCTAAGACCAAAATAGCCACTCGTACACTGAACATAGGCCGACAAGGCCATGCAATCTTTTACGTACATGATATCTATCTACAAGCCTCTAAGAATACATAATTATCATAAAGGTCGGGACAGAGCCCTGCCATACTAAACAATACACATCTAAATCGTACTGACCAAAAAAATAACTCCGGAGCAAATGGAGCGCACCAACATCTTCCGCTGAGCTAATAGCCTACTTGGAGGACCTCGACCTGTCTATCGGGACCTGCGGGCATGAAACGCAGCGTCCCCAGGCAAAAGGGACGTCGGTATAAATAATGTACTGAGTATGTTAGGACTAAAAATCAGTAAGTAATAAACACGAGAGAAACATGGAGTAAAAGACTTGACATGTACGTCCGCATAGCTCTGTGAATCATTTTATTTTTATAATGTCATGCATATGCGTATAAATGTCATACCATGCATAGATATATGCGTTCATAACATCATCAAACCTCTGAGGACATCCATCATATCATTTCGGCCACTGTGGGCAAATCATCAACGCATACCAGCTGATCAGGTGGTGGTGCGTATATAACGCCGTAACCTTTTTCCATATCCCATATACATATATACGCGTATATAACAACATCCGGTCATGAGTCAATGTAAATGAATGCAATGCATGATAAGTACGTCAATAAAATCTTTTGAAGTGTCATAAGACCATTATGCCTTTGATTAATAAGATTTCTCGGAATGTCATAAAAATAATAAGCATGTCGGATAGACTTTATCAAATACATATTTTTCTGGGACCCATGAACAGAAGATATAATAATAATAATTAAATGGGGAATCAAGAATATAGACACCTCTAATATTTCTATGAATAGTCATTTATGAAAATTGTGCATTTTCTCTTTTAGTTCGTGTCGCATAGATCGTGCCAAAAAGAAAGAAGGGATAGCCTTAACATACCTGGAGTAGGGAAATATCCGTGTGATATTTTTGAGAAAGATTGCACCGTACTTCTCTTAAATTTGCAAAATCTCACGTTGATATTCCGATCATTGCAAATCACGCATGCAATCTCTCTGTAACGTGATGCTTCATCTTCTAATCTTAAACGGGAGGGG
>AWOL01S0062266.1:30836-51003 GCA_000715115.1 Nicotiana otophora
GTGAATGTATTTTGGCAATTCACGTGTAGAAGGCTAAAGAAAATGTTAATCCTTGTCATGCTCTAATAGTGTAACACCTTTCTACATCTTGTGTGAGTCACTTAGTGGCTTTTCTTAACAAATTCATGGGCTGCCACGTTGAAGGTAAGATCCCTCAAACTTATCCAACTTTTGTCACATATTGTAATGACTTAAAGAGTCATTCATGGGATTTAAGGGGTGCTGCCACGTGAGTGCCCCCTCACTTATCCAATTATCCACCCCTTTTCTTAATCAATTCATTAATTCCCCTACTAGTCCAATAATTAACCAATTACCCATATAATTAAGAATTATCTCAAATTACATAAAATACTACTTACTTTTAATATACTTTATACACCTTACTATCATAGCCATATGGTACTTTGTATGGTACTAGTCCATAAATATCGGATATTATCGCTCGGCCCGTATTTTATCCCAAATTGACAACCTTTAACGAAACTCATTTTCTTCTATTTGTGTACCTTCTCTCCTTCACGAATTTACTCTCATCATGTGTTTGAAATAGCATAATGCATATGATCTCAATAAAATCTCACCCCCGAACTTACGTCGATTAATTTACGACGAAACTTTAACACACAAAAATACGGGATGTAGTATCTCATTTCCGAGCTTCCATCAATTTACTTATGGCGTACTTTCACGTACGAAAACATGAGGTGTAACAACAATATAACTATAACATATTGCATGTTAATCTTAATATTCAGAAGTTCAAAATCAACTTAAATTTTATATATTGAATATTTGTATAATATTTAAAAATTACGGTCAGTAATTATTTCAACATACAAAATCATAAAGAAAAATGTATTCTAAATGAGTAGAATTTACTCAATAATGGCAGGATATCATACACGCAATAATTATTTTTCTATTAATATTACATACTTGAAGCAATAAGAATGAAATGGTAAAAGATAAAAATATATTCTAAATGAGATGTCATTAATTATTTCTTTTTTGTTTCTCATAAATGTTCCAACAAATGACATCTCCATATATTATTATTATATATTATGTTATTGTTTTTATAAATTATTAATTAAATATTAGTCATCTTTAAAGTTTATAATGCCACTTATCAATTTGTATTATTTGAAAAAATATCGTAATAAAAGTATTTTTTTACTTGTTTGTTTCTATATTAGGAAAAAAATTAACAATAATTTTTATTAGTTATCCTTATTATTCTTTGAAGATTTCCATTTGCATGATTTCTCTACTAAATGGGATCAACATTTCTAATTTTAGAAAGTTATCTAATTTATTTTTATTTTATAATTCAATTATATTATTTAATAATATTTAATTTATGTAATCTTTTAAGAAAATCTTATTCATTGACATGAAAAATGCGCACAAAGCGCGTACCCTAAGACTAGTACTATATTAAAAGTACGAAGCCCTTAACAAAATATCTTTTGTCTTTTTTACCCTCTAAAAATTGATTTTACGTTGGACAAAATTATAATTTAAGTTTTTCTCTAATTTATAGGAGTTCTAATTTAACTAAAATTTTAGTTTAAAATCTATTCCTTATATGAATATATAGAAAGTCCTACATTTTAAAATCGATTAAAACTTTACTTTATATAAACACTTTCCAAGCAAGGTAACGTAACCTTCAATGTTTATTTTTTCTAATATTAATTTTCAGAATAAAGAAATAATGAAAAAGAAATGAAAAGGGAAAGAAGTACATAAAGAAAAGGATTTGCGTTTTTTAACTCCTCGGGGATTCCGCTTTTAACTCCCTTTGGTATTAATGGTTAAAATAACTAAAAATCAAAATTAATAAAATATGTTTATAATTGAACTAAACAAATGAGTATATTAGTATGGCAACTTAGTCAAACTATATCTTTCTTATAATAAATATATTAAATGTATTGTTATAAAAAATTTGGAATAAAGGAGGTAAACATCGTAAGCACGGAGGATATTAGTGTTATAAACTCAAACTTGGAGGATGTCTCTAGAATTATCTCTTTTGTTTATTAATTTTTTTTGTTATTTAAACTATGTAGGAAGTCTTAATAATTAGAAATTTAAAATTTATTAACTTTAATTACTTAAAAATAATATAAATTATTTTCTTGTTTAAACAATATATTATAAGTGAAGTTCCTTCCATGTTATCTTCTTAAACTATATATGAACTTTAATATATTTTTATTTTATATTTGAACTACTTTCCTACTCAAATAATATTTTTGATTCATTAGTGTTTGTATAACATTTGAAATAACACTCAAAATTTAAAAAAATAACTAAAGAAAATATTTAAGAATATAAAAGAGAGAGCGAGAGCGAGAGGGAGAGAGAGGGGGAGAGATTTTTTAGTGGATAAAATTATATTATAATTAAACTAGCTAAATGAGATCAACATTTGTCATTTTCAGGAACTTATATTTTTTTAACTTTTACTTTATAACTCAAACACATTGTTCAATAGTATTAATGTAAATTCTAAAACTATGTACTCATTAACATGAGGATCCTAAAACTAGTATCTATATCTATATTTATACTATATTAAAAGCACAGAGGCCCTTAGCGAAATGTAGTTCACCTTTTTTACCCTTTTAAAATAAATTTCACATTGAATAAAATTGTCATTTCACTTATCTTCCTAATATTTAGGACTTTTACATCAATTAAAATTCTATTTATTATATCTTTCCTCGTTTGAAGTCTTAAAAACTAAATTTAAAAATAAATAAAGAGTTTACCTTTTATAATGATTCACTTTAATTATGATAAACTAGCTATAACCATAGAAAAGGCAGTAGAAAGCCGAAAATTACCGTAAATTAACGTTTCCAAATTTTCTTTTTACTAGCCGACTAGGAGTACTTAATTTTGTTGGACCAAAATCAGTACTAGTAACGTTGCATATTCAGCTACTAAGTTTTTGAGTATCGAAGAGTTGTTCTTACCAAAGTATTTATCGACTTTTAAATTTATCAAATTAGACACTAGACAAAATAGTTATTGAATTTTTTTCTTACAAATAAGATTTTATTTATTAAATCTTTATTTTTTACAGTTGTGATGTTCTAATATTAAGGACTTAATATCATTTAAGATTTGACCATTAAACTAATAGTGAAAATTAAATAGTAAGGGCTCTTAGAATCTTTGTGACATTATTCATTCATTATCACAAATCTATCTCTCTATTTATATATTGAAATTAGCAGTAAATTGTACTCTAATTTATAAGATCATTTAAATTATAACTTTCTACATATTTTTTAAAATTTATGCTTATTTAAGTAATATAAAAAGTCAAAATAATATTACTCATGTAATTTTTTAAAATTTATTCCGATCGACAAGGATTTACGCGAACGTGTGTACTCCAAAACTAATAAGTAAAAAAAGGAGAGAGAGACGATATTTTATTAATAGTGTATTCTTAAGACATAATCTGTTGTAAAATAAGAAGAAGAATATGGTGGTAATCGGGATCTCGTATCAACATATGTGCTTAAGAGTTAGGAAGTTTGGGATCTCCCTTCTATAGTAATAATAAAAAAAATGATTACATGTAATATTTTTAAGTGTATAAGAGGACGTGTCCATTATTAGGATGCCTCTACAAAGAGATAAGCGCTTTTATTTATGTTGGACTAAGGCCTCATTTGTTTGTACTTAACGGAAGACCGAATCTTAATTATTCAAATTTTAAATATTAAGTGCGTTTATTTTCAAAGTGTGAATCTTAATTATTTAAATCTTAATCATTAAGTGTATTTATTTTTTTAACTTCACAACCACTTAATGAGTCTGAATAGGTCTGTATGATTAAGATCTATAACAAATACTTAATTTCATTAAGATGCTATCATTCATATTCACTATTAATTGTTGCCACCGCCTACTATTATGAATTACCACCACCACCACCATCCTCAATCATAGAAGCCACCACTAGCATACTCAATCATAACCACACACTCACCCACCTCATTTACCACGACCAACCACTTCATCACCATCAATAATCATAGCCGGCACCGCCCACTATTATGAACTACCACCACCCACCATCACGTCCCTCAATCACAACCACAACAACAACTACCACCATCCACATTATTAACTATCACCACCCACCACCTCAATCATAATCTCTATCGCTACCAATCACCACTAGCTACTACTCATAACCACCACCATCAACCAAAAACACCACCAACCATCACCTCTAGTCGACACTCACAAGCACCTCAGTTAATCATCACCACCACCAACTACTATATATATATCTATATATTAATAGAATACTAGATTAATTATTATTTTATTTGAATTTTATGTTTATTAATTTTTAAATAAAGATAAATTGTATATATTCAGACATGAAAAAACAAACAGTCTTAGTCATTTAGTATTCAAATTTTAATGCACATCTTAATATTCAGATGTGTATTCAGATGCAGATGTCTTAATCTTAATACACATCTTGATATTCAGATTCAAACGTCTTAATCTTTAAAAAAAATGAGGCCTAAGAGTCTGTTTTGTCAAGCTGCCAAAAGTTACTTATTTTGAAAAGTACTTTTGTTCAAAAGTGTTTTTTGAAAAAGTACTTTTAAAAAGTAGCAATTTGTGTTTGGCCAATTCATTTGGGTAGTACTTTTTGAAGCAAATTGTGTTTGGTCAATCTTTGCAAAAAGTACTTTTGAGTTTCAAATTACGAAAAAGGACAATAAAGATTTAGTTTGTAATTAGTATTGTTTAAAAAGAGCCATGAATTTAAATACTTATTATAAAGAAATTCAATTAAAATATAAAATGTAAAGTACAATATAAATTTAAAAAATTAATTAATATAAAATATAGTTATTCCAAAGCAACAAGATTGGGTACCTGGTATTACTTATTATTTACATGATGATTTAAATATATCAAAATACATCATTCAATATAAATTAAAAACATACTCCTATAAATTACTATATAAAAGAAAATATCTATTATAACGGAGAGAATATTTCAAAGAGGAATAGGACAAAGAGAAAAAAAAAATAATGGAAATAAAAAAGAAAAGAAAGGTTTGGTGGAAAAAAAATTATATTAATAAGGGATAATTTGAAAAATATAAATTTACTATATATTTATCTTGAACAAATTAATTTTCTACTTCTGTTTCTGCTTCTTGGAAGAAGCTAGAATTTGTAGTTTCTTCCCAAAAGCAGAAAAGTTACTTTTGCTGCTACTCAAAACCACTTTTTTACCTGGTCAAACATCTCAAATTTTTCAAGAAGTATTTTTTGAGCAAAAAAAGTACTTTTAACCACCAAGAAGCTTGGCCAAACAAGCTTTAAAAATCCAACTATCGACTGCTTTAGCGGGCAGTGATTGAGATAAGTGTGGAGCATTATCCCTTGATGTGAGGACGTAGACTCTTTATTTATTGGATAGTAATCATTATCCCAAAGAATAAGGGAATGACTCTTTAAACAAATATGTTGTTAGTAGTATGCTCTAGAGCATATGATGCAATAGGAATCCTTTCATGTATTTGACACTTATTTAACTTCTGGTGTTCTGTATCATTTAGTACTTATATTAATTCATTTGTTTGTATAAAGTCTTAAACTATAAAATGAAGTCTATAGTACTGGAACACAGTGAAGAGAAAATCAAGAGAGAGTTCACAATGTGAGATTCTTATGTCATGCAAATATGTAAACACCAAAACTATCTCTACTCATTGTAAGATTGGACATTCTTAATGCGGATAGACTAATACATGTTATGCTTCTTGATTTGATCAAGTAGTAGTTCTCGCAGGTTATGAACATGGAGATGCTTAGAGTTAACATTGTCATGACCCGTAATTTGAACAAGTCATGATCGGCTCTCGGTGACTAAACTTAACCGAGCAAACCTTCTTGACTCTATATCCTTTTTCTATTCTTATCATGTAGTGCAAGCAGAGGTGGATCCACCTTAGATCATATGGCGCACGTGCACCCATTCTCTTTGGCTTTAAGAGTAGATCTTTTGTACAATTTTTTTGAAATGCTGGTTCTATATTGTAGTGTGAACCCATGGTGAAAAACAGGCATTGGTTCCCTTTTCTTTTTCCCTCCGATGCTAGGTGCCTTAATGTGTATACGGTCGAAATCGGGCATACCCAATTTCGTTGGCAGGGGAGTTGCCTCGAGGATAACCTCATAATAGATCGGGCTCGAACTCAAAGATAGAACATCACGCCTGGAGATCGAAGTGTTCATTGAGATCGAGGCTAACAACAATCGAGATCAATCATGACTGACTTCGAGTAAGGCGTAATAACGGAATGGCGAGATATCAGTAACCGGTCGAAGATCACGACGGAAATCCCGGAACAGATCAAATCAAAGCGGTTATTAGTGCCAATCATGGGATCTACTTCCGTTATTAGAGTTGTACTTTATTTAGGATTCCTCTATTATATAAAGAGGGATCTCATTCACTTGTAAATGGCACAATTATTATTCACTGATAAGAATATACACATACGATGCTTTCTTTGTTTTACTTACTGTTCATCGCTGTTTGTTCCATCCTCTACTGTTCTTATTAACTAACCTCGAGACTATCTCAAATCGAGGTCGAGGCATTATTTTCAGACCGATTTGATTTATTTTATTGTCCAATTTATCTCTTTAATTTGCTGTTTATCAATTGTTACTGGTTTAAATCACATATCCTTAAAACCACAATATAAGTTTAGTTGTTACTCAATTTTTAGGGTAAACATATATATAGTAAAGTATTTTTCAGAATATGATTTGACTTGATTTCTTCTCATACTTAAGCCAAGGGTTTTTTTAACTTGATTTCTTCTCATACAGGTCTTGGAGATAATGTCGCCATGTGGCCGCCTCCCCCCGGGGATGAGGAGGTCCCGAAGCCGACCAAAGACAAGAAAATGAGAAGGGACTACAACTACATTGGCTAACCATTCGGGATATTTCACCTCCCGAATGGACCTTATTTTGAGAAGTTTAGTTACCTTGTCCTTTATGAATGCGTGCTTTACCTCGGACTGGGGTCTTCTCTTTTGCTTCACCAGTTTGAATCTAGGGTCCAGGCTTAGCCGATGCGTTGTTATCTCCGGTGGGATCCCTATCATGTCTAAATGGGACCAAGCAAAACAATCTATATTATCAATAAGTAATTGAATAAGCTTTTTCCTGAGTTCTGGGGTTAATCCCGTTCCCAGGTATACCTTTCGCTCGGGCAGGTACTCGATCAATATAACCTGTTCCAGCTCTTCGACCGTTGATTTGGTGGCGTCAGAATCTTCGGGAATAATAAAAGTTCGAGGGGTCAGAAAATCCTCCTCTTCTTCTTCTATCTCCTGCTTCCTCGATTCGGTCGAGGCTGGTGGCTGTGATTGCTATTTGACTTCCTATTTACCTTTGATGCTCGACTTTTCGAGGTTGATAGTGTCGATATCGGTGTTACCTTCGACCTCAAATATTTCCTTTGCAGCATGCTGCTCCCCGTATACTATTTTTACACCGTCCGACGTTGGGAATTTCATCATTTGGTGGAGAGTCGAAGGGACTGCCCTCATATTGTGGATCCATGGCCTTCCTAGCAGGGCATTATACCTCATGTCGCCCTCGATTACGTGGAACTTGGTATCTTGAATGGTTCTAGCCACGTTCACCGGTAGAATAATTTCCCGTTTAGTTGTTTCACTAGCCTTATTGAAGCCGTTTAAGACCCGAGCTGCGGGCACGATTTGATTTTGTAGGCCGAGCTGCTCCACGACCCTCGATCGGATGATATTCGCCGAGCTACCTGGATCCACTAAATCACGCTTAACTTAAACTTTATTTAATAAGATAGAAATTACCAGAGCATCATTGTGGGGCTGAGAAATTCCTTCTGCTTCTTCGTTGTTGAATGATAAAGTGCCTTCAGGCACATAATCTCGGGTTCGTTGTTCCCTAGTGATTACCTTACTGCATTTGAATATGGGTCCCTGTGGAATGTCGACCCCACCGACAATCATTTGAATGACATGTTGGGGTTCCTGCTGTTCATGTTTCCTGTTGGCGTCCCTTTCTCTAAAATGATTCTTGGCTCGATCGCTGAGGAACTCTCGAAGGTGGCCCTCATTGAATAGACGGTCTACCTCCTCCCTTAATTGCCTGCAATCCTCGGTCTTGTGACCATGCGTGCCATGATACTTGCACATCAAATTTGGGTTTCTTTGGGAAGGATCAGTTTGTATGGGTCTGGGCCACCTAGTATCTCTGATCCTTCCGATTGCTGATACAATGCCCGATGCATCGATGCTAAAGTTATATTCCGATAACCGAGATGCCTATGTAGGATCGGCATACTTGTCAAAACCACTTTTGCTCATAAGTCTCCGAGAATTCTGTCCTCGATCACTTCTTCAATAGTTCCGGGCGGATTTGCGTCCTGAACAATTGTTCCTTTGATCTGCGGTATATGGTTGATATCGGTCTTTGTTCAACCTTGGCTCCCTATCGACGTCCCTCTGGTTTTTAACTGCCGACTTGTTTAGATGTACTGAATCGGAAGGGGCTCCTAATTGGTCGTCCTCGACCCTGATCTTCGATTGATATCGATTGTGCACATCTTCCCAAGTTACAGCTGGATACTCGGTCAATTTTTTTTTCAACTGATGTGATGCTATCGAACTCCGCTCGTTCAACCCTTGGGTGAAAGCTTGAATGACCCAATCATCTGTGATCGGTGGCAACTCCATGTGTTCCATTTGAAATCGGGACACGAACTCCCTCAGCATTTCATTATCCCTTTGTCTTACCTTGAAAAGGTTCGATTTCCTCGTTGCGACCTTTATGGCCCCGGCGTGTGCCTTTACGAAAGAATCTACTAACTTGGCAAATGAGTCGATGGAATTTGGTGGCAGGTTGTGATACCAAATCATTGCTCCCTTCGAAAGAGTCTCTCCGAATTTTTTCAACAACACAGATTCGATTTCAACATCTTCTAAATCGTTACCCTTGATGGCGCATGTATATGAAGTAACATGCTCGTTGGGATTGGTGGTCCCATTCTATTTGGGTATGTCTGGCATACAAAACTTCTTTGGAATAGGCTTCGAAGCCGCACTTGAAGGAAACGGCTGTTGTACAAACTTCTTACATCCCTTTCAAGATTGGCGGTGCCCCCGGTATCTGATCAACTCGAGAGTTGTATGTCTCCACTTGTTTATCGTTGGCTTCGATTCTCTTCTCCCCTGATTCATTTCTTTTGGTGAGCTCCTCGAGCATTTTCATTACCGCAGGATCAGTCCCCGATTCGTTACCATTCGACCTTTCCGGTACTAGCTCGGTACGATGAGTAATTTCTGGCTCGACCCTATTCGGAGCTCTATGTTGATTTTGTTACTGAGCAATAGAGGCTTGCTGAGCCTGAAGCATCTCTAATATCACTAGGAGACTGACTCCTTCGTCTCCTCTGCCCTGTGTTCCTTGGCCACTAGATCAGCCTTCTCTGCGTACACTCCCATCGAGATCTGCGCCTAGGTCCGCGTTTAGAGCAACGTGCAAAATGACATCGACTGGGTTGGCAATAGGTGCTCCCCCGAGATTAGCTTGTGGCACCTCAACTCCTGGAGCAATCATATTTTCGTTTTCACCGTGGAATCCGAGGCCATTGTCACCGTGTGTAGATGCGTTTTGTGAGTTTGGCATGTTTTAACCTTAAAGCAAAGATACTTGACAAGAACAAGCATAAAATAGTGTGTTTTACCAGAATCAATATTGAACAATCACTATTATCCTTAGCCCCACAGTGGGCGCCAAACTGTTTACCCTAAAAATTGAGTAACAAATAAACTTATATTGTGGTTTTAAGGATATGTGATTTAAACCAGTACCAATTGATAAACAACGAATTAAAGAGATAAATTGGACAATAAAATAAATCAAACTGGTCTGCAAATAATGCCTCGACATCGATTCGAGATAGTCTCGAGGTTAGTTAATAAGAATAGTAGAGAATGAAACAAACATCGATGAACAGTAAGTAAAACAAAGAAAGCAGTGTATGTGTATAATCTTATCAGTGAATAATAACTGTGCCCTTTACAAGTGAATGGGATCCCTCTTTATATAATAGAGGGATCCTAAATAAGGTACAACTCTAATAACGGAAGTAGATCCTATGATTGGCACTAATAACCGCTTTGATTTGATATGTTCCAGGATTTCCACCGTGATCTTCGACATGTTACTGATATCTCGCTATTCCGTTATTACGCCTTACTCGAAGTCAGTCATGCTTGATCTCGATTGTTGCTGGCCTCGATCTCAATGAACACTTCGATCTCCAGGCGTGATGTTCTATCTTCGAGCTGGAGCCCGATCTATTATGAGGTTACCCTCGAGGCAACTCCCCTACCAACGAAATCGGGTATGCCCGATTTCGATCGTATACAATATCTTTTTATTCTAAAACTACAAAACAGTTTGCAAAAATAAAATTATTCAATGCAATAACATCTCTAAGAAAATGATGGAAAACAACTATAACCCATACTTTGTAAACCTGTCTAAATAATCATAAAGTTTCTTGTAACAACCTGACATGTCGTTTTGAGTTATAAAACCCTATTTTCCTATTTGATATTTTCTGTAGGTTCATTTGATGATTTATGACTTGCGAGCATGAGAGATTTGGTTCTGAGAGGTTCGAGAATGAATTGGAATACTTAGTTCCTATTTTGAAGCCTTAAATTGAAAGAGTTGGTCAATGTTTGACTTTTGGATAAACAGACTTAGAATTGGATTTTGTTAGTTCCGATAGGTTCGTATTGTGATTTTGGACTTGGTCATATGGTTGGAATTAGTTTTGGATATTCTTGAAAGGTTTTGGCGTCTTTTGTCCAAAGTTGGCATTTTGAAGGATTTTAGAGTTCATAAGTTTGACCAATAGACTTATGCTAAGGTACTTCTTGGACACAGAGGTTTTCAAGATCTATTGGCGTTATCGGATTTAGATTGGTGCTTCGAGCTTGTGAATAGGTTCATATAGTAAAGTTAGACTTGTGTGCAAAGTTTAGTTGCAATCCGAGGTGCCTAGGTATGATTTGTACACTTGAGTTGCATACTAGTTAAGTTTAAGAATTCGATATGATCACTGTCAAATAGTGGACTTAACGAGATTGGATTTATGATTTAAAATTTCCAAAAGGTTTATATGATAATTTTGAACTTGTCCACAAGTTTTGGTTAGATTCCGATTAGTTTGGGTTTTGTTACACATGTATTTGATGTTTCGACGTTGTTTCTTTGAGCATGAATAGTGCCATATTAATGAAATGAGCTCTAAATTATATTTTAATTGAGCCATTAAATCTGTATCATGATTACGGAACCATAGCAATAACAATCGTTGAATTCTGAGGTCGTATGAGGGAGTTATGTCCATTTTAGTATCGAAACAAATTGTTGGTGCTGGTGTCCGCAGATGCGGAAAGGGGTCCCAGGTGCAAAAAATGACACCATAGGTGCTGAAATGATGCAGGTGCAAAGTGGGCCCCGCAGGTGCGAAGGCCCTGAGTGGTTTAAAAATCTGGCTTCGTTTCATTCATTCTAAATCGCTTTCCAGGTGTTCTAGAGCTCGAATTTGGGTGATGTTTATGGCGTTCTTCTCGTTTCGATATGGGGTCAGTATCTAACCTCAATTTTTGTATTTCAACATTATTACGCTTGTTCATTAGTGAAGTAATCTATGTTTTGATTGGGGATTTGAAGGATTTAGCCCTAAAACTTAAGAGGATGAAATTTATGGATTTAAAGGTCAATTTGAAGTCGTTTTGGGATGAAATTTCAGATATGAGTTCCCTAAGGGATGAGTAACCTGATTTTAGATGAAATTTTCGATTTTTACCTCAGGGACTGGGGTTAACGTTTGAGTTGACTTTTCTAAATTCACTAAAGATTAAAGCTTTTTGATTTGAGATTGCTTCCTAAAGCATTATTTGACCTTGTTGAGTATTATTTGGCTATATTGAAACCATTTGGAGGTGATTTTTAATTTTTAAAAGACAGCGGTATTTGAAGGTTAAAGCTAGCCTAGAAATAAGTAAGTCTCTTGTCTAGTCTTGTTAAGAGGGAAGTTTTTCCCAAAGGTGATTTATGTTGTATTTATTGATTGATTTGGGAGCTATGTATATATGAGGTGACGAGCGTATATGTGTGCGCTTGGATTTGACCATGTCCGAATAGACTTAGGACTACACCATGCCTTGTTTAGGCTATGTGAATTAATTACACATACTTTATTAAACTTAATGAATACGAGGCGAATCTTAATCATTATAGAAACTATGCTTAGACCTATGACTTGATTATTTGGGCTTGATAAAGTGCTTTGCTATGTGGAGCTTTATGATTAGCCGTAACCTTGTACATGTCTTATTTGATTTATAATTTCGTGACTATGTGGCTATTATTATGCATGTTAGAGATCATGTCTAGGCTTTATTATTCGTTGATTGGGCATGATGAGCTATATTTGCTATGTTGAGCCACATGATTAGCCGTAATCATACACTACATTCATGAGCATATCCACATATTTATTATTGACATCCTGATCATCACATATATTATCTCATGTGCATATGGACACATCATGAAGTATGGATACATGGTATAGATTGAGATGTTAGCACCACTGGTATGATGAGCAGATTTATGATATCATACATATATATTATTTCATGAGCATATGCATACATGCCTGCATATGGTTCGCTTATACGGACTAGGACTATGGCATGTGAGTTGTACGTGCAAGTGAAATTGATTATATTATATAAGATTGAGCCATAGATATGATACATGATTGAGCCATAGAGCTATTACACGCTTGGATTCGAATCCGTCTTCACGACCCAAAATCCATCAATGGTCGTGATGGCACCTAACGCACAAGCTAGGTGGACTAATAATCTCAAATCACTAAATAAAACCAATAGCATAGATATAACAATTCTAAATAGGTGCAGAAATATCATTGATAAAGCTAAGTCTTATAACCAAGTACAAAAGTACACAACATCCCCAAATTTGGGTCACTAAGTACATGAGCTTCAAAGAATAGCAAAATACAAGGCCTGAAATAAGTACAGTATTGCATGAATCAAATGACAGTAAATAGATATGAAGAAGGTGATCAAGGGCCTGTGATTGAGCAAACAACACTACCTTGAGTC
Source organism: Nicotiana otophora (assembly GCA_000715115.1). NCBI lineage: Eukaryota > Viridiplantae > Streptophyta > Magnoliopsida > Solanales > Solanaceae > Nicotiana > Nicotiana otophora. The sequence continues at coordinate 44,122 of AWOL01S0062266.1, forward strand.
TCCGAGATCAATATCTAGGCACCCTATTGTGCTTCACTTGTACCAATACGTGAATTTTCACAAGAATATACAGAAGTGTAGCATGAGTACAACCGATCCAATATACTCAGTAAGTATTAAGTTTAACCTCAAAGAAGTAGTGACGAGGCTTTGACCAACATGACACTTACTTTCATAATCAGATAATCACAAGTATAAATAAAGAGAAAGAACAGTTTTGAAGCTATGAATATGTCACGCCCGAACTCGGGGAGCGCGACCGATGCTCAACCGAGATAACTCGGCCGAGCAAGCCTGCTGGATTGCCTTCTACCCAACTCACCCATAAATAAAGAGACGATATATATATATATATATAATATATCAACAATTAAACATTGAGAGGATTTCATGAACAATTCCAATTCCATCACCAACAATTACTTCATTCATAATTCCCAAAATATATATACAAAATTATATTTTGAAATGGGACGTGTGATACAAATATAACATATCTAGTTGACTCTTCCAACACCACAATACAACCCACACTATGTCTACGGAGCCTCTAAGCACAATCGAAGAGTAATATGGAAGTGCCGGCGACAAGGCCCCGGCTATACCTCAAAACACAAGGTACAACATCAAGTGACATCAGGCCCGGAACAAAGTAGGGCTCACCAAGACTTGCTGAATAGAGAGTAACTTCTAATGAGGATCAAAGCTGCCCGCTGATGAATCACCTACACCTATTGAAGATGCAGCGCTCCCGGCAAAAGGGACGTTGGTACATACAAAATAGTACTAGTATGTAAAGCTAAATGTCATCTTTCGAAATAGAATGCCAATATAACAAAGGGGAAAAATCATGGAAACAGCAAGCAACAATCAATGATATCCAAATGCCAAGTTTAAAACATAACAATTTTCAAAATACGAATATTAATATATATTTTTGGTTGGGAGACTATTAGCACCGATATAGATATACCACAGTGTATTTAGCACGGAGTCCGATCATGGACCGATCGGCTAGGCCGTCTTATCCGAAGATATCAACCACAATCACAATTTAAATTTCAGTTTCCAGTACAATTACCACCATGTGTGCGGCATAGCATACGATCAGGACCTGACCGGCTAGGCCATCTCACCACAGAGCTATGTGGATCGACATCACCCTCTTCTAGCAATCAACTCATCCCAATGAAGGGGAATATTATCATCACATAAATCTCATCCCAAATAAGGGGAATAATCACAATGCACACCTACACCGGCACGTGTAGTTTCGGGGTTAGGTTATTTCAACCTACCCTTCCTCGGTGACTAACGATACTCCCAAAAACATTTTATTTTGCACACAAGGGAAACAAAGTGCAAATATATTTTATATTCACCCCATTATCTTTCACACTATAAATAGCTTTATTACTACTTTCAACCATTCACGACATCATTATTTTCTTGTCTCTCTTGGCCATACTCATGATTCTTCATTCATGGCATGTTGGCCGTATTTTATATTCCACATTTTTCATTTCTTGGCTTTCCATGATCATCATCACAAACATAAACATATATAATATTTCGGAAATCATAATTTATGTTCATCAGTAGTGGAGGCTTTAAACATATTAGATCCCTTTCTAAAGTATGGTGCACAATGACTTGTAATCAAAACAGAAGTTAAAAATCATAAACGAGTAATATACTGTATCTTTTCAAATATTCCTTCACAAAAGGCAACACACAATTTCAACTCTTGAGTACGTAAGAACTCAAATCACATTGGAAATATTTATAAAGAAGCGCATGGTGATTTACGATTTACACACAACTTCAAATCAAATGTACTAGTTACTGCAATCATGGCCACGTTTTATATTTCACTCTTACTTCTTTCACTTCCAAACATAGTCATAGTTTATCAACAATAAAGGCATTGGGAAATAGAAATTCGATGAGTATATGAGTTTTAAGCACATTGGGTTTCCTTTCCAAGTCAAGCATAATGAACTTTCATTTGAAACATGAATTGAAGTTATAACATTTTAATACCTAAACCTTACTTGAACACATTCCTAAAGGAGATCATGATGAGATAAGAGCAATTGGAACACGTTTTGAGTATATACATCTTTCAACACAACGCTTACTTGGGATATTTGGATTTATTAGGAACAACTCGGAACATGGGAATTAGAAACTTGGGCCAATCATACTTGAAACTTACGGGAACATCATGGAATTATATTCTAAGAGAGAAGTTTAGCTAACATACCTAAAATTCGCCCCTTAATAATACTACGATGTTCCACCACACTAAACAACTTCAATCTCTTGTAGTGAGACTCTTGAAAATTCTAACTTATAGTGTTCTTGACCAATTTGGGGATTTGAATGGAAATCTTGGTTCATGGGAGGGAAGTATATGACGAATTCCCCTTGATAGAGCAAGCCCTAACACAAAGAAATGACTTAGCCACTCTCTTTCCCCGACCTTGGGGGTATTTATAGGGCTCCTACGTGCTTGGCCGCGCACCTGGGCAAGTGACCATGCATCCGGCCGTGCATGCGAGGTAGAAACCCCCCATATATGCGCGGTCGCGCATTTGGGCGTGCATATGGCATAGATCTGTTAAAATGGCCATATCGTTCTGTATACATATCCAAATGACAAACGGTTTGATGTGTTAGAAACTAGACTCAAAAGGCTTTAATTTGATAGGTATATCACCACCTAAATCTTTATATTTTGAGAGCGGCCTTTGTTTCAATTTGGGTCTGATGCTAATTGAGACATCCTTTCCACTTAATGTATCCAACTTGTTCCACACAAATTCTTGCCATTTACAAAACTCCGTAGTGCGTTCCAACACACCTTAAACATAAATTTTAATTTCAAAATGATGTGGCTCTATCCCATAGGTTTCCTTTAATACTCGAATACGTTATGCCTAAATACCGCTGGCACACATTAAAATCTTAAATCATTAGGAAATTTTAACGGGGCCTTACATTCTCCCCCGCTTAGGATCATTCATCCTCAAATGAGGGTTAGAGTCCACCATAGACACCCAATGTGACTTAAATCTTTATCCACACACCAAAAGCTCCATAATTTGGCTAACTCCCCAAATTTCCAGAAATATCGGCAGAGTTTCTCCTGTAATTGGGCCTATCCACCTGCCAAAGAATCACCAAAACCACCCTAACAACACATCCCCAACTCGACAAAGCATCACAATATATATCAGCAGCACTAATCTCAATATTACAGGCATTATATTATCAAAAGTGATATCTGAAAATGAGCTACACATATTTAAATTATAACACATAGAAAGTACCTTTCGAACCGCAACTATTTGGTTATACAAACAAGTGGGAATTTTTCTTTCCACTACACCCTCGATTTTTGACCTCCTCAAGTCACAAACTTCACCGTAGCACTTTAACAGAGACAATCTCAACTTCCGGACTTATCTAACAAGGATGATAATGTGGTGCCTCTCATAAGCCAATTATCCATCAACTTTACCTTTATTAACCATTCACATAATATCTCCATGGAGAAAATCTGGAGAATAACCCATTCACTTTCTTAAACTCTAAATCTCTGTGTCGAACATCCGAATTAAACTTGTGGCAACCTTCAACCCCCTCCTCCTCCTCCTCCTTATTCCACGATGTGTTTGAAAGAATATGACCATAGAGTTTCCTATCCAATATGTTTGATCATGGAATGATGCTTCTTCTTTGACATTTTTGAAACTACAATTCTCTAGAGATCTACTACAAATAGGAACAACGAGGTCCGAGTTTGAGGTGGAATTGTTCAAGAATCTGCCAATGTGCTGAGCAGGGGAATTTTAGGAGGTTATATCCTAAGAGATATGAAGGTTACTGCCAATAGCGCTGACATGGTTAATCATTGTGATGACATCATTGATTCGACAAATAAGGCATAGGGTTAACTAGTACACATTGATAATGTGGGAACCATGTACATGATCCTGAGATATAAAAGAAGTGAGTAATTTTAGACATGTGATATATGAGAGGCATGATCGGGAGGATAAAGACGTTAGCATCAGTTATTCCTGGAAGATGATGAGTTATGAAAGGGATGTAGCAATTGTTTTATTCCATATGTGCCCTGTTCGGCAATAGTAAGCCTTAAAGAGAAATAGCCAAGTACGTGACACCAGTTGCCTCCTTGAGTGTAGGAAAAATCAGTTTAGCTCGAAATGAGAAGAGTCTTGCACCATGAATGTGATAGAGGTTTCAAAAATACATGAAGTTGCATTACGCTCTTAACAGTAATTGACACAAGGAATCTACGCCCCAAGCTCATGAGGTTGAAAAAGTGATTGAGCACTTGTGAGGTTATTACTCTGGCAACTTAATCCTTCCCGATAGTTGGTCCTATATGAGAGGACTAGAGACACGATAGGCTTGTCCTTCAAATTAGTATGTTCATGATATGTGCCAAAATCTGAAACATCCACCTGAAGTGGGGAGAGAAACCATTTATCTAGGACATCCTAATATTGAGATGAAATCCTGCATTGGCGAGAGAGGTTCTAATGGTTAATAGGATGTTTCGGGGAGAAAGGCAAATGATAAACCCCTATCCACCTAGGGACATGGAAATGTTAAGAAGAGTAAACTCTCTGCACATGACAACATCATAGTAAATTATTCTAGAAGTCGAGCGTTAAGATAACGGAACCCAGGGATGCACTATAGAATAATCATGGAAGGTTTGCGAACGTTCATAATAAGTTCTCCATGGATTTTATGACTTGAAAAGTACCCATATACTACCGAAGGAGGGGAACACCATGAGAAACATACATGAAGCTATGATAACCCTAAAAGTGCATTCGGTCTTGACAGAGAGCCTATTAAGGATCCTTTTGAGAAAGGAGGTGCTACAGCGACATGTGGAAGAAATCTATCTCACATGGTTATCCAACAAGTATAAGGAAACTAGTACAATGAGTTTGCTAACTAAGTAACACAATCAGAACAAGTGGTAGCGGTGTAAAGAGAAAATAAACACTTGTTGTGAGCCAAACATGTTTATGCTACAATAACTCTCAAACTGCAATACCAGGCTACGTCATGGGTGACTACAATTCTAGGAACAAGGTGAGTTACTTACTGCGGAATGATCTAAGTGGACATGAAAGTTATACTAAGTTGGGAAAACAGAAGATCTTCCTACGACGAATTTGTGAGGATCTCAAATTTCGAAAAAACCTTATGCAGACAATCGGCTCTTTGATAGACATGCACACATATGATAGGTGCCGAGATTTGCTCTTATGTTACTAGACAGTGGAAAGGATTCATGATAATTTGTTCACAAAGGGAATAAAGTGACTGTTCCAACCATATGAGCCACATACGCATGAGAGAGGGAGAGTGGCTCAAGAAAGATCCCAACAATAGGCTGCTTCATATTAGATTTGATGCCATGTAGGTAAATATTACGATGGTGCATGCACAAGTGAGCAGATGTTATTCTTTCGAATCAAAAGGTTCTGTAAGAAATTCATCAGGTATAGTCCCTTGTTGAGGATTTGGGGAAGCAAGTGGGAAGTATTAACCTAGGGTTATAACTCATTTCAAGGAAATCATTATATAACTCAATTCCTCAAGAGTTTGTAAATAAGAGAATTGTGATAAAGAGGCTTCACGAATAATGCGTCTCATTCAAAAAGTAGGTACATGCAATGTTTTGTGATCCAATGACTTGTTAAGACCATATTTATGTAGTCCCTTCAATGCAGATGTACATATACAATAAGGAAAATTATGCGGTGTTCATAATGATGTACTAAAGAGTGACTTAATTGGTGACTTTAGGTTGACCGGACAGTGCCTTAACTGATGCCCCTCGACTCCGCACCCATAACATACATTGGTACCATAGTGACATACCCCCGAATGACATCTCCTACACTTCTCACAACAAGGATGAGGTCCGCTAAACTGACTCGCCTCACTGACCTTATTTTTACCCTTTTTGCATACATCAAAAGCATCCCCCCTTATCCTTCCTCCAGGCCCCCATGGTGGGAGTAACAATCTATGTACTGGTTTATTGTGTGGGCCTTTGAAATTGTCCAAATCTTCCACCCTTAACATGCTGCTGAGCATACTCACAATACGACGCCAAATGTTCCTTCCCGCATATCGGGCAAGCCTGCTAGGTGTACCCAACCTAGGGCATTTGTTCTTCTTGTGCCCCCTCTTTCCACAACCAAAACATATTTTAAGAGTCATCCAACATGTCTCAAAGTGGTGCTTCTTACAAATCAAACAATTAGGCTTATTGGTACCAACAACCGTCTTCCGTTTCTTAGGTGTTCTCACCACATGATCCGGTGGCGCGGTGACATTGATAGGAACAAGGGCACTTCCCCTAGCAACAAGTTCTTCCAATCCCTCCACGGCTCGACACATTCTCCCAACAAACTCTTGTGCAATCTCCCCCATATTTAATGGCTGGGTCATTCCCTCCTCGTTGCTTCGAACTCGTGGATTACACATCTGAAAAACGAGACATGACGAGGAAATTAGCTCCCTATCTTGAGCTCTATCGCACGATCTGGAGTATCAAAGAAGGGTGTTATTCCTAAATGCCCAACTAGCCTCCTAATTATAGATGTGGTCGACAACACACATATAAGAAGGACTCTACTGGACACGACTCCGAGAGATCCAAGGACACTTTAAAACCTTAGGCACTAGTACCAAGTTTGTCACGCCTCGATCTCGGGGAGCGCGACCGGCGCTCAACTGAGATAACTCGGCCGAGCAAGCTTGCTGGATTGACTTCTACCCAACTCGCCCATAAATAAGGAGAAGATATATATATATATA